>JAAAKL020010119.1:0-14598 GCA_010016065.2 Carybdea cf. marsupialis auct. non (Linnaeus, 1758)
AAAATATCCTGCCAAGACGATTCCTTCTGTTGATAAGGACCACATTTTCCCTTTATGCTTGCAATTACTTCATCGAGGTATAGAGACGATGCTCCGTATGGAAGTAAAAGCTGAGGGTGTAGCGGGATACTTGTGCCAAAAGAAATATTACACTTTTTTAATTTTGCAGTAATTCTTAGGTCAATAGTAACAGTTTATGTTTGATACCTGATTATTGGAAGGTAAACCTAATTTTGTAAGGTATTTTAGTTAAAAACATTGTACGGTAAACCCACCTATGCGTGAATTGCACCGCTCCATCATTTGCAATCTCGAAGTTGAATATCGTCTTCACCCTCGGATTCCTCCAACCAGGGTCAACAGTAAAGAATAATTCGTGAGTTGCTCCACCTAGTTCACGCAACTTCACCCATGTCGAAAAGGTAACACCTTTAGTAGGCTTGCCTTTAAAGGCGCCTCCATCGAAGGAGATAAGCCCGTCAGTCATCCTGATACCAGCTCCACATTTACCGATATCACCCAAAACAATTGCATCGCCAGATATTTTACCATTATTGCCATTGCCTGATAAGTCAAGTACGTTGGAATCAGATATGTTGGCAAAGTTCAAGTACAGTGATGGGTTACATGTTGGTCGTGTGTCTATAAGGAAAAGAGACGAAAATATTGATGATGTTATAGCCGAACAGGTTCGCACAGTAAAGATTATACAGTCTTTACAAAAGGAGACCATATCACAACATTTAGAAAGGATATTGCTCACACAGGAAATAAATAAATGTAATTAAGGGAAGCTATCCACTCCTAGGTATCCATTTCTACATACGAGTTATTGTGGGCTACAAAAGTCAGAGTTGCGCTTACCAAAGGACTTATACTTCGATAACGTATCTCCTGAGACTGGTAACAGCGAAAGACCAATACAACCTTGTATATTATTGTATATTGTATATACAACCTTGTATATAATTCGGGCATGATGAAGACTATAACTAGTCGATAAATGAAAAAAAAATATGTTTACACGACACGTTGCAAGTGCCAGGCTCTATTGAAAGAAGCATAAATTGGGAACAAACTTATATGAACAGCTGGCTGAGCTGCGGAGTAAGTGTCGGTTGCAAAGCATCTTTGAATATGCCCAGTGTAGAAAGGGTACTATATAACCACATTACACTATAATTCATTTCATAATAATCATAATCATATAGTAATCATATTCTATGCTTGAAGTAAAACCAAACTTTAAATGCAAACCATTACTTCCTAACACTTCGAAAAGGTAGAACTTGTACGCTAATAGTGATCACATAATTGTACGGACATATGTTACAGCCCTTCTCAATCTAACGGGAAAACTACTATCATGAAATAAGCAAGAAATTAAACCAGCCAAAGGCGCTCGCGTATAAAATGAAGTATGTGAATTCAATCCACGTCTTACCTGATAAAGTGAGCAGAGGATGGATGGCAAACGGAATCTCATATGAAGACGGATATCGTAGCACCGTGATTCCTGGTCTGTCTATCAAGGGATTCAAAGCATTTTCATCTACACCTGCCCCAAATGCCACAACAAGAAGCTCTATTCCAGAACTATTCAAACTCTTAGCCAATTCCGAAAGAGTACTTGATGGTTCAATAGTATCTGATTGTGACCCGGTGAAAAGGACTACTACTTTTCTTGCATTACTACGCTGGCTTGGTAAGAAAAGAGACTGCAAAAAGGCGGGTAGATTGCCAAATAGATGCCTTTCAGGGACTGGCTGAATAGCCCCTAATCTGTCAAGTGCCTCTTGTTTCTTTGACGAAAGTGGGAGGATTATTGATGGTAGCGTCGAATATGCAACCAGACCGGCGTTCATGGCCAATCCTGAAATACTGTACGTCTGAATAGCGGTCTTCACTAAACTCATCATCCAAGGGAAGTCCTTATCATTTACAGACTTATCAAGGACGAAGACCACATCTGCGTAATCTTCAACACCTGCAGAAAAAGCAGAGCAAAAAATTGGTAAGTAAAGCTGAGTAAGGCGTTGGATATTATTAGCTAGATGGAAGGACGTGGAGCAATTGTAAGGCAAGAATGATAATAGAAGATTTTTCTATTGAAAAAGGAATGCACAAACACAAGAGATGGCCTCAGTTCAGATCATTTGTGTCGTTATGAGAACTTAGGTATGTATTAAGGAAGGAGAAGACAGAAAAAGTAGAAATAGAAAAGAACAATAAGAGGGAACTAGTACATCTCTTCAAATAAATACATAACACTGTGGTATGGCCAGATCACTTTCTTAAAAATTTAATATTCCAAGTTCTCAGAATGCAATCAAAATAGTCCAAAATACTACCAATCCCTTTTGTCACGGTAACCTAAGGTGTTACACATGCTGATAAGTAAATGGCTATACAAAGCTAGTCATAAATCAGAATTATGGGGTAAGCAGCCTTATCTAGTGTTCCAGGCAACTCTAGATGGACCTCATCTTCCCTGTACAATATTATTATTTTGGCCTAAGTAGCCAATTAAATGGATGATAATCATAAGAGGGGAATCCGAGCGTTTCCATCGCAGCCAGCTAAAGTGGATTTAACTATCCCCCCCCCCCCCGACTTTAAGATACTAAGAGGTACTCCTTACCGTAACGCTACCGTAACACCAACGTAATACAGGTAATATAGCTTCAGAAGTAAAGACCGTGCAGTAAATATCTTACTCAATTACATTCGCACGGGATGTGAGTTACAAGGTACATCATAACCTGAAATAGACACTCGAACAAGACGAGATTCCCCCTTTCTCATGTACTCATATAAATATCACGGAGAAGCAAAACTTACCACAGGGACCCAGTGACGCAATTTGAACATTTCTGCCAGTCATACAGGTTTGTCGTCGAAGTCGGCACTCATTGGGATATGTAACGTCATCAGCTCCACATACCAGGTTGTAATAGTCACCACAATATGGGCATACACATTCTGGCAGATGGTCCGGTCTGACAAAGCATGTAGCATGCTTAGCACACTTCTTCAGAGCGCAATAATCTAACATAGATAGAGGGAAAATATTGAAAGCAAGTTACAGCAGCTACTCTATACTACTAGAAAATACATCCAATGCCCAACTTAAGAATAGGAAACCTGCTCCGGAGTCATACACTTTCATGTCAATCTTCCCTTAAATAGTCCAATACATAGGTAAAAATAATGTATGACAGGGGACACAATGCAGCACCTAAAGCGTTTCCATAGTACACATCTTATGATGACTTGCGAAAGGAAGGTACACGTTTGCAGCAAGCACAGGAGTAAGAGAGAAATTGTACCTCTAAATACTTAAAAAATTGCCCTTTTCGTCGTTTGAATATTTAATTCACATACTTGCGGCGTATGTATACTGGAAGTGGAGCAATGCATATAGATAAAATGGCTTCTGTAGCAGCATATTTGTTCCATTTTGGCGAGACGTGACCTATATTTATGGCAAACTATTATGGGTTTGATTACTTAAGTGCACCCTTATGAAACAGTGTGCGTCTTTTAGCAGCTACTTTCGTATCACTTTTTCATCACCCAAGGCCTAGAATCAAATAGGTTTAATTTTTTCAGTATACACATTTGATCATAACAACTGTGCAATCCTATTCTGTGTAGAAACGGCAAGCTGAAAACAGAGGGGGTCTTTAACATAGCTGAAAACGTCTACAAAGACCTAACAAAGGCAACTACAAGAAAATCGTTGTGACCTGTGAAACAGGATAGGCATGTCATAAAACACTGGCACATTCTTGTTAGCATGAGATAAGGAGCCACCCATGATCTCCAGTAACGGACCAAGTTGGTGACTATAGTTCAGCATAAGAAAGACGAAAATTCCAAAGTTTATTGTTTATTAGCGACGCAAATACAACAAATCACTTATAGATCGATTGTGCTTGTGTTACAGTGGCTGAAAAATCAAAACAAAATTAAGAGTGGAACATAGGTTAACCCATTTAGAACAGCTGCTGTAAAATAACATTATAAACGTACCTGGTGTTGTCGTCTGCATCACTGGTTGAACAATAAGTTTCATTTCCTCTGGACCCGGTGGGAAGAAGACGTGTTCCTTCACTGGTACAAGCTTTTTCATTCCCTCGCGATCCACCCCTTCTCCAATTCCTATCAAAATCAGACGAGTCCCAGAATCTTGAAGCGCAGTGGCCACTCTTCCAAGATCCGACGCATCAGCATCAAGTTTGCCATCAATGAAAACAATCAGGGCTTTTGGAACATCAAGCCTGGCACCGTTGTCAGCAGAGAACAGTGAACTTCTCGCCAACTGCAATGCTTGATTTAATTCTTTGGCTAAAAGAGGTATCAAAATGTTCAAAATGAAATAAGGATAAAGGCGATTAAGTTTACAAATGCTGATTGGGAAAAAAGGCATTATGATATTACAAATGACTTTTCTACACCTTCTCCCATATACATCATTTTTACGATTAAAAAATTTAGTGAAAAATACTAAACCGACCATCGCCGTGAACGGCAGCAACGTTACATCATAGTAATAACAATAAGTATCATCATTATCATCATCATCATCATCATCATCATTATAACTGTCGTCGTCGTCACCATCATCACTACCCTTCTTAAAAAGCTCTTCATCGGTTTATCTAGTTCTAAGTACCAGTAATCAGCAGTGACCCGGAGCACTCTTCACAATTTGAGCCATTATGGGGAGTAAAACATTATTTCAATAAGAGAAGAAGGTGTCCCCGAAGGTGGATTAAATAATTTACACCCATTTACTCAGATTCATTGGCCTTCTATAAAAGGCGTTATTTTTTAAGTACCTACTTCTACATGAATTGCTGGATTCCCTTCTAAAGTTTGCGAGCTTATGCGAAACAAAATGTATGAGTGTTACCGAAGACTCATTTAGTACTGCGTTTCAGCAGGTTCTGCTAACAAAGGGACGAAACCCATTCCTGAAAACTACTTTTTTCACAGTTCGAGCGCTAAAGATAAAAGGAAAATGTTCTTAAGATGGAGGAGTTCAAATTAAATAAAGTTAATTGTGAGAGCATGCTAAGGAATTAGGGCATGGCGGTTGCTCGAAATATGGTTGTGTGGCACAGCAAAGAGTCCACCGTAATCCCATTAATAGCATCCATTCTGTTCTGTTCTTTTCTCCAGGGCTTGATTAACTCGGATAGGTGAAACCCGCCACTGGATTCTCTCCATTGGTTTCGGTTTCTGGCAATCTGCGGTCATGTGGGTCTATAGTACTTTGCGAGATCATCACGCCACCGAATCTTTGGTCAACCTCTTCCTCGTTTCCACTGTCTGGGAGTCCATTCAGTCGCTCCGATTGTCCATCTCCGATCTCGAAGCCTGGAAAGGTGTCCTGTCCATTGGTGTTTGCTAATTTTTATCCACTCTACAAAGTCCTGAACGCCAGTGCGTTCACGGACCCAATTGTTGGGTTTTTTTTGTCTTTCCACGTGATGCCAAGCATAGCACGCTAAATAGCATATACATGTAAAAACTACTAATATAAAAAATTGCATCATGAAGTTTTGTTCTCTTACCTGGCTTGGAAAATGCCAAAGTTTTAATAAACATTTGCAGACTAGCTTGGTCACTAAGGCTTCCAAATTTAAGTGGTATTGTGGCAATATCTCCATTAATGATAGCACCAACGAGTGTTGCTCGTGTACCGATCACATATGAATCTAAAATAGAATTGGCAAAGTCGACCTCTGCTTTGAAGATCTTCTGTGCTTGTGGACCTGACGCTCCAAATACAAATCCAAGATCCAGGGGGATTTGGTTAGCTGGAAAAGGTAAAAAGAAAGAGGCTAATACCTATTTCAAAGGAGATCTTTCGCTATTATACGACCGAAGAACAGAGCACTGAACCTTTATAAAACTAAGATACACAGTCGAACCTGTCTATAGCTGACATGCTATTTAGAGGACACCTGGTAATAGCGGACACATTTTCTAGGAGCGAGCCAAATCATGGTCAAACTCTCATTGAAATACCTCTATATAGCGGACACTTGTTATAGCGGACACATTTTCTTCGAACCGCGTGAACATCTGCCTTAAAATTAACCTGTTTATAGCGGACATTCGTATTTTACTCCTATTTAAGCCCCCCTAGCCCTATGGCTTCGTGGTCCTTGAGTTGTCAGACGAATACAAACCGATAAAATTCATGATACAGTAAGTATTTTTTGAACAAGTGACTTTTTCAAATCCTCCTAAACTTATTGGCTTTATTAGTTAAAGCTTTATTATGGAGGTTTACATATGAGATTTAAAACATTGTTATGAATTAATGTATCTTTTTGTTCTTCTTTTCTTGGCGAAATTAGGCAGATGAATGAATTAGGATTTATTAATTAAGATTAATCAATTTGGGCAAATATAGTTGAAAAACTCTGTATAGAGGACACCTGGTAATAGCGGACACTTTTTCCAGGAACCGCAGGTGTCCGCTATAGACAGGTTCGACTGTACTAACACAGAAGTACAAAAGACGCAGGATAAACAACAGGCTCATAGTCTTGAGAGTAAACCTTTATGCATAAAGCGTTTTCAAGCTACGAAGTGATGTTGGGAAAGAAATATCTACCGAGGTAATGTTTGCATGTTTACTTAAAATCATTTATTGGGGCACAGAAAAAGAAGAAAGCCAGGAATCGTCCAATAAATAAATCTATATAATTTTCAGAGACAGTAATTTCCTAAGCAGGTCCTTACCTTAAAGGGGTATCTGCACTTCTTATTAAGCTTAGGGCAAGCACCTCACTTCAAAGGGATATAAACCTATTCCTTCCCTTGTCAAACAAGGGCAATTACTTTATCAGGCTGCTACCAAACACACACACCATATCGTTGAGTCTCAACTTAAGAAAAGGGTGGGAGAGAGTGGGGAAACAATAATTTCTTTCATATACGCGTTCATATACAACCCTCGGCCCCAAATCCTCTTATTCTTAGCAAGACATGGCAATAGCATAACTAAATGCCTAGAATCCGAAAAGATACCTTGAAATATTAAACCATTTTCGAATAGCAGTACTCATCTACTTGTAAACTGTTTACTAAAGTAAGTACTTTGCCGAGAATCAATATTTCCCCATTCTACTCACCAACTGCTTCCCCAATGTTACGTTCAACTTCTCCGTACGCTTCCGGTAATCTCAGTATAGCTGTAGTAGGCACTATGTCCTTTGGATCAGAAACTGCCTCTGGTACATATTGCCCTTTGCCAATTGGCACAATAACTGTCTTAATATTTCTGTTATGCAATTGTTGCAAAGCTCGTTTTATCTCTTCCTTATTCTTTACCTCCTCGTCTACCGTCAGTATCAAGGCTGCTCGCGGGACACCTTGGCGCATGCCATTTTTAGACGAAAAAGCATCCAACTGGATCATAGATAACGCCTTAACCAGATTCACAGCTCCTCCAATTGGCTTTATCTGTTGTAAAGACTTAACCACATCTTCACGGGTCGTTTGACTTCCAAGAGGAAGCGTAAGTGATGAATCCTGACCTAAGTTCATGAGACCGATGTGAGTGCCTCCAGCAGTTACATTGTAACTCTGAAGAGAGGCAATGACAAACTCTTTCATCTTCGCCAGGTCTTTTGCTGCTACGTTTAATGATGTATCCAAGGCGAACACAAGATCTAAGTTTTTGAATATTCCTGTAATTAAGTTAAAATGAAAACAGTCAGTAAATATTCTTAACAAATTTCTCCTTGTCTACATATGGTACGGGTGCCTACATAAACCTCGTTTGGACAGGAAAATATTTGAAGTACAATAGTTAGAGGTTTTAAGCGTTATACTTTTTTGCTATCATGAAAAGAAGGCCAAAAAATGTCAAGTCGTTGCCTATGAAAAATGAAGCAAAACGGCACGAAATAGAGAAAACATTTTAGTACTGAAAACCTGAAAGCTATTTTCGTTTGACACTCCTCAGAGTACAAAATCGTCAGAATTGGGATTAAGAAGAAATCGATGAAACATATACCCAAGTGTGTTTCGAAAGTAGGCAATCAGAAGTCTGACTGCTTGATTGATGTTGTATTGACCAATCAGTGTCTGAAATGAATGGTTAGCCGTAAAGGCCCGATGAAAAGACATTCTTTTTGTCCGCAAAGCAACTGTTTTCTTGCTTTGATGTGGATGTTTGACAGCGGCTAAGTGAAAAGCAGACCTAGCTTTACCTATAATTACGGAAGCGGTCACTGATTGGTCAAAAACACCAATCTAGCAGTAACACTTTGAAAACTATGGAAACGACAGAGAACTTATATAACAGACTATCTGGTCCGCAATTGAACCAAATGTAGGTAGATTATGGTAGAGGATGGTAATGAGGAAAGATGAAAAAGAACCGGAAACAGTAACAGGGGAAAACAGTAACAGGGGAAAACCAAGAAAAGCAAAGACGGGACGGTTTAAAGGTGAAGATTAAAAAGCAAGAGGAAATACATACTATATGTAGGTATCACATGTTGTTGACTTCACAAAAAAATTTAAAGTTTCAAGCTGACAAGACTTTGCTACAAGTCAATAAAGTCAGAACCTGCTGAAAACGGCTAACATGAAGGTGCTTCGGCAAATTTAGGGAATCTTGCGTAATCACCGAGTTGGAGGGGGGCAAGG
This sequence comes from Carybdea cf. marsupialis auct. non (Linnaeus, 1758), assembly GCA_010016065.2. Taxonomy (NCBI): domain Eukaryota; kingdom Metazoa; phylum Cnidaria; class Cubozoa; order Carybdeida; family Carybdeidae; genus Carybdea; species Carybdea cf. marsupialis auct. non (Linnaeus, 1758). Next base: position 8,680 of record JAAAKL020010119.1, read on the forward strand.
CCCTTCAATAATTTTCACGTTCTTGTTTTCTTAGTTTCTGCTGCTCGATTTTTAAATAAAAACATGCGCACTATAACTTTATGGTGTCGACCCACACCAATCCAAAGTTTTCTTTTGGTTACGCCACTGTCCTGGACGCCATTTGTTGTTTTTGTGTAATTGTACTTACTACACGGTTGACAAAAGCCAAAAATGCTCCTTACCGCAAGGCCCTCTTCTGATAATTTGAAGATCCTTTTGCAAGCGGCAAGATGCTTGTTGCAGGTGGCATTCGCTGGCATAACTTAATCCTTCGGTAGAACAAACCGGATCGTAAATGTCAGCACAGGAGAAGCAGACGCAAGTGGCCTCTCCACGATCTCCCCTTTGACACGACGTGTATTGCCTGCACTTGTAGCCTATGCATGGATTCTCCGGATCTACAAAAATAAGTCAAATATATTTCAAAAGTAAGGCGTAGTTCTGATTTTAAACTGCATTAAAAATTTAAACGCTAACAAACGCATGTCTTTAATAAACTTGGCACATTTAAAATCAAAACTTTAACTAGCGTGCACTGATAGGTTTAAAACACTAGTAGATGCTGACTTCTGTTAAACGCTGCTAATAAATATAATCTGACATCCTGCTTTCTGATTAACATCAATCGAAATTGACAACTTTAACAAACACAGCCTTCTAACAAACGATATGAAATTTAGTTGAAAATCTCTATAAATTCTAAGCTCTGATTAACGCCGTATCTTTACATCTAAACATTTAAAACGCTGCCTTGTGATAAAAACTGCACAAACACTAAGACCCTATTTTCTGACAAGCGATGAGAGTTAGGTTGAAAACTTTCATAAATGCGGACTTTTCATATACACTGCAGTTTTAGGTTGAAAAAGTTCAGAATGGGTTTTTAAAATGGCAAGCACTTAAAAAATGAGGAAACAGAAGTTTCACGTGATTCTGTTTCTTTTTCAGACTTTGACTTCAGAGCGTTCTACAGGTTCATGCCAGACGATTTACCATGATGTATTACTAGAGGAAGGACTCAACAAAACGAACCCGTCACTCAACGCAATTTGGGATGCTAGCTTCAGAAGTTAGGTTCTAAAAACGTGCTATCATCAACCCAAGCTACGCATAAATGACTCGTAAAAACCATTTTAAAGCGCATTACATAGAAAGGGGGCCAAATACATTTGAAAATCAAGTTACCATTTAGGCCGATGTAATACGGCAAGACTTAGGCACCCTTACATAGCACGGACTCTTCCAACAGTCCCTTTGTATTCAGATATAAAGGACACACAAAAGGTAGCTCTAGTTTTGGATTCACCATGAATTTCAAACACTCCTATTTCAATCCCATGATAACGAAGGAAAACTCACAACAGAAACATAAATTACCTTTTACTTTCTTGACTCTCTGTTCAAGTGCTCCGTATATTCCTGGAAGTACCTCCATTATCGGAACCTCCAACAACGCTTCCGGATTTAATATCAACTTCCAAGCTCTATCATCCGCATTATTTACCTTGCCTACTCTTATAATCGTTATCTGAATATTTTTCTTATCCAGCAAACTTGCAGAGTCTTTCAATGCTCTGGATTCCTTTGCACTCAGAGTTTCATTCGTTGTCACTATTACAATTGAGGTGGGGAAATCAAATCGCATGCCATTGCGAACCCTCAACCGCTCCTCAAGAAGATCCTTCAAAAATGAATCCACATTTCTAGACCCTCCTATTTTTTCGAGATTGTCTAAAGCTGATAGTAAATATTGCTTATCTATTCCTTCATCCAATCGGACGTTCTGCTTCACTGTCCCTCCAAACGACATTACACCAACATTGGTCTCCTCTTTGGATATCACATAGCTACTAAGGGAGCCCTTAACCAACTTCAAAATCTTTGCCAGAGTCTCTTGATCGACATTGTCCGATGCATCTATGCCCCAGATGAGATTCAATCTTTTTGAAACACCTTAAAATTTAAGGAAAGACAAAAATAGTAAGGTGGAGTGTGACTGATTGATTGATTGATTGATTGATTGACTTATTGACTGACTGATTGACTGACTGATTGATGACTGAAAGCAAGACTTACTGGTTGCTTGATGACTGAAATCAAGACTGACTGACTGCTTGATCATTCAACTTGCTACCGAGTTGCTGACTTATCAGTTGTTTAGCTAGCTGACTGGCTAAACAATAAACTGAGTGAGTGAATAAATAAGTGAATGAACAAATAAATAGAACAAATAGCAGAAGTACCAACCTTGCCTTAAACTAAGGAGAGGAAAACTATACTCCAGGTAAATGAAATAGTTACCTAACGCGCTAAGGTTTTGAAAGGCAAACTTTGTAGCACTAAAGTACGTACCGCATGCTGTTTTGTCCAATATCTCAATACCTCTTTGTTGCTCGCATGCAAAGAGTTTAAGGTAGCACTCGCTTGCATAGCTGACGCCTTCGATGGAACAAACGGGAGCATAGTCATCTTTGCATTGAACACAGTGGCATTTGGCGGTGCCGCTGGGCTCCCGTAGACATACTGAGTGGTGCTTGCATGCCAATGCTCTGCATGGATCTACGACAAAAAAATGAGGGTTCACACTGTATCACTGTACTCCTCTGTGCCTAATTGTAGGGGGAGGGGTAAATTGCAATTTTTCAAAATTTTCATCCCCGATTTCATGTAATAATGACTCCTCATTTTATCATACTTTCATGAAAAATCCCCAAAAGGCTGAAAATGCTATAAATATCTCCCTAGTAGCACTTTATTCTGAAATTTAAAACAAACCCAACCCTACCACTTATTCGACCCCCTACATCTCATTCCTGTTAAGAAAGAGAAAACAAAGAACGGGCCTCCTCCTTAGTTACAGTCATATTTAAAAATAGTGTGTCATATAGGAATCAATACTATGAACATTGAATTAAATAAGGCATTTCAGACAACAGCATCCTAAGGCACGCATGACCAACTTACCATAACAACCGTTACACCATAACACCACAAGAATCGCATGCAAGCAAAACTATTAAAAGTTTAAATATCGCCGAAGTCTCTAGCTTTATATCTTTAATATCATCTTCGAAGTTTCGATTTTCAAGAATAACTTTAATTACCCAAGAATAAGATCAGTTGGAAATCGACGTATTCATAAATATTCACTAATGACTTGATAGCATAAGAACTTTTCCTTACCTTGAGCAATAGGTAACCTATCAATTATGTCCGGAAGCAGATCAGGAATATCCCTGGCATCCACAATGCTTAGCAAATCTTCGTCATCAATTACACGAGTGAAGTCCTCATATATACGTTTCTGATTTCCAAGGGAGATAATCACCGTCTTCACACCACTTCTGCGTAGTTCCTGTATTGCTGACGGTAATCCTTTCCTTCTCGAAAACGGTTCAGTACTTGCAGGACCAATGATAATGAATACCCGCTTTTCTACACCCGCGGCAGAAAACGGTAACACCCTTTCCTTGATGTACCTTATAGCTTCAATAACATCACGCTGTCTACGTGGTCGAGCTAGATGGTCAAGAACAGCTTTAATCGATTGAAGTTCAGTAACATTTCGATCGTTTCGCAAGATGGCTTCATTACTGTAGGGCACAATTCCTAAGTGGAAGGTGCTCTGTGATGATTTAAGACTTTTCAAAACTCCAAGGAGAAGGTGCTTCATTTCTCCAAATTCTTCATCATTGACATAATCTGATCCGTCAAGTGCAAACACTGCTTCTGCGGTTACTTTCAAGTCTAGAGCAATAGAGAAGATATATAGGCACATAATGCACTATTTAGATAAAAAGCAGTCAAATCTACTTTATTGGTGTATGATTGCGAACCAATATTATCAATGGTCATGTATCACAGAGTGAAAAAACCTCGCAGCCTATCTTTCTAAATTTTCAATGTTAATCATTCATTTAAAGTCTAAAATAGCATTATCAAGAGAGAAGGATGTTTACTACTTTGAGGAGTTGCATGTCCTACTTCGTAGTCTGGGTTACCCATCGGAAACAATTGCTGCAGGACATGTCAATGTAAGAATGTCCTTATCCTGACAAAGAAAATTCTTCAAGGTGTTCTCATCCATGTCTCAGTTAAGAGATACCAGAGAAAATTTAAAAACAGATAGGTACTTCAACATTTCTATCCATCGGGCATACTACTGTGAACTATCTGGCACTGAAATTGCTCCGCTACAAAATAGTAACCCATACACTAATGACAGCCCACTCAAGACAAGAAAATAAACGTTCTATTAAATAATGCCTCTTTTACAACGCGCTTTGATATCGAGTAACCGCCACATCTGTTACCCCCGTCCTATCAGTATGAAGAACAGAACTTCTTGGGCACTGGGATATAGTTGAGTACTGTATAAGTGCATACTGATGTCGTACCAGACGCTATCCTTCACCGTTTATATTCTGAGGTACTGACGATGCTTTGGCTTATTGACCAGTAAGATGTACCTGAGACCAATGATATCCCAGGCGTGTTGTCTCTAATGTGGCATTATTGTTTATTGTAAATTATTTGCTCCGCTTTCAATTCCTAAATGAATTATACATTCTTATTTCATGACTTAGTCGCACTATGATATTACAGTCATAAATAAGTGCATAACGTATACATTTGCAATACTGTGTAAAATGACTCCAGTATAAATGAACCGAAAACATAGAAATATTAGCTGGTATACCCAGCACTGCACGGGATGGGTTGCTATTAGGGTGCATGAGCGTCTGTGAAGCAAGTTAGTTACAGTAATCCTTGAGCAGAATCGTTTTTAAGCGTGGCCGTGTACAAAGTCGGAGCAAAAGGACATCTATCAAAATAGTGATAGTATGGCCATTTTGTTTCCCATGAGCCACGTGATCGTCCCATCGGTGTTTAAATATAGAAACGTATTCTTTTAGAGATGGAGAAGGGAAACGGAGAAGAGGATATGAAAAAGCGTATATTTGACCTTACCCTGTGGCATAAGCGCACCGACTGAGGGCTTCGGGCTGCAGGCACCCAAAGCTGGACAAAGCAATTTCCTTGGTGAATCAAAAAAATTTTCAGAATCAGAAAAATTGGCCCATACAACTGTAATGTCCGGCATTCAACTCACATCGAGCTGATCTATTTTGCCGCGTTTGTATTTACCCAAAGACAATGTTGCCAAATTTAAACCTCGAATTTGGAAAATGAAACGTCGATTTCATAATGTAAATAGCTAGTCAATCAGTTAAAAAGGAGTATGCACTAGCCAGGGGTAACATTTAACTTACATACTTAAAGAATAAGATATGACATTAACAAATTTCTCAGCAGATGCTAACATTTATACCCGTGAAATAATGTGTCCTTCCTAGTTATTAGTTCTTTTATATGTACTAGTACGAACGAATACTTCAGTTACCTAACGGCGAATTTATCGAAAATTAGAAAAAAAAATCATGAAGAAGGCAACCTACCACATGGGCCATCCTTGAGTTTTGTAATTGACGCAGCTGTCATGCAGTTGTATTTTATTAACCTGCAATCACTGGCATATGTGCGGCCATCGCTTGCGCAGATTGGATTGTAGAGTTCATCGCATACAGGGCAAATGCACTTGGCTTGAAGTAAACTGACTCTCATGCAGTAACGACTCTTTGGACAGTTGGATTTTGCACATGGATCTGTTGAAATAGTAGAATATGTGACCATTTCATTAATAACGTAAACAAATAATACAGTACTTAAGAAAATTAATCAAATTCTGCAACAAGAGCAATTTCCTAAGTCAAAAAAAGTCCTAAACTTTGTCGCAAAGAATATGAGTCGATGATGCACAATTTCCCCTGAGGGTTACGTTTCCGTAGTGCAAAACAGAAAACTAAAAAGTAAGGCTCAAATAGTTCAATACTTGAC
>JAAAKL020010120.1:0-14597 GCA_010016065.2 Carybdea cf. marsupialis auct. non (Linnaeus, 1758)
TTTGATGTGGACGGATTCGAGGACGGCTAGGTGAAAAGCCGACCTAGCTCTGCCTATTATGCAAAAGCGGTCATCCGCATACAATTTAGCACAGTCTAGATGCAGATTTTATTAAGTATTTGGTATTGAATGTTTACAACATTAATGTTAGGCAAAGAGGTCCGTAACATGTCCTCATATTTATTCAAAAGCATGGAACTAAAGTATCCATATTTATGGACGAGATGCAACCAACTTTCAAAGGTTTAGAAGAGGTCTGCCTTTCAGTAAAAGATTTTTCTTATAAAGTGAAGATGTTAAATCTGCATCCTAAACAGGGACATATTTTGGTGCCTCGCTTTTTCTCATCACAATAACTTCTAGTTGCTCCAAAGTGATCATTAAATTCAGGTCCATGCAATCTGAAGGTGATCAAGTTGTTGGCATTTGACGCCCATAGAGCTAAATTTATCATTTGGAATCTCTTTGTAATCTATCCTTGAGACTAGAAAAGCTAAACTAGCTAAAAGCTCTTCTTAAATTGATTAAATTCATTAACGAATGCAAATCACGCTTGAATGGAGGAGATGGGAAAGTGATTTCGTCTCTTTTGGATATTCATATCATTCGGGTCTAAATATAAAAACGGAACGTTTTGGTGACATTGCATATTGATTGATTGATCAATTCTTCGCACCAAGCTTCTTTCTGTACAAGTTTACATACAACAATCACATAACAATGCCAACGCGTTAAAAGATCCTATCGTTGAAAGGTATACAATAAACTTGAACTTACAAAATTGTGGAGTTGGAAATGATTTGTAAAGATTCGAAAGTACATCAACTGGTTTCCGTTTTGTGAACTCGGTTGATAAGGAGCTGGCATACGTGAGAATTCGATACGCCATCGCGTAAATTTCTTCAGCCTTTCGCTGTAGAAAAATTAGAATAAATCTATCATGTTATGCCGATAGCAACAAATGATAATGACGTGTTTTTACCGGGCAAAAAGACATGCGTGATTTTCCTGCAGCATAAGTACAGCTTCTTTCGTGCTTATTTTTGCTTTATGAGAAAATTGCATTGAGGTAAAATAAGACCAAAATATTTTTTAAACTGGAATAAAGTCAACTAACGAATCATTTGTCTTTTGATTTAGATGCAGGTTGTTGTTGGGATATCCACTGCTGTAGAAGGGCTACATTTTGTGTGCCAGCAACTTCACCAAGAGAGAGCTGCTTCCTTAACCCATTTTAGAAATTGCATCGAAAGCTCTAAGTATTCAAACGTGATAGAACTGCGTGCGCCTGTCTTGGAAATTCGTTTATCAGCACATATGTTATGCTTCGAAAATAACCTGTTTCATCCATAATGACCCTTGTTTTGTCAGAGTGTCTATTGAAAGCATCAGCGTAAACATCGAATTCCACTTAGAACTGATGCAATCCAAAAACAGCGTTGTAAATGAATGTTTGTTATAGGTGTTGTATTGACTTTCATGTGACTCTTGTTTTCATATAATTTTATTTTGCATCGAAGTTTATTCACAAAGTGAAATGTAACATTAAGACGAAAGAAGCTGTTCATGATTAATATACAATTAAAGTATTTTTGTACTGATTCTGTTTTAGAATATCAGAATTCATCGATAAAAGAAGCAGCACTATTCTTTGGGAATGCCAGGAAATCTATTGATTGTGCATGTTCAAATTGTCGCCTCTAGTTATCACCATGTTGCTGTAGGCTGTCAGAAAAGACATATATACTTATACCTATTAAATTTATATATGGATAAAAGATATGAATAAGCAAATGTTAATTGCTGAAGCCTCATTTTTGTTGTCTCCTGGTTCCTCATACTAAGTTAACTTGAAGTACTGATTCGTGGTACGAAATCAGAAATTTGCCGGAAGTAACCGATTCATTACGTTGAACCCAATGTACGCCCAATGCAATCCCCGCTTTATCTATTGCCTTATTGTTAGGAATTCACTGGACATGCAAACACATAATAGATTTGTTGGATCTTATGTTAAGGTAATAAATTATCCCTGATAAGTAACAAATTTTAAATGTATTGACAATTCCTTAGATAGACTAATATATTCTCTACTGGAGTATAGCAAATTCAATTTTGCTCTTGAACTGTTAGCATTTTTAGTATAATTGTGATTTCGCTAGACAATCGAGAGGGAATTTGGAAACTTCGTTAATCCATTCATATGGCTGTGAAAATATTGAGATAAAGAGAATAAGGTAAGAAGAAGCTCGGGAAAATTTTACACTCTAACAAGTGTATTTCCGTGCAAACCCATTACTGGAAACGATGTCTACTTTTTTTAATCCCTTTTGTTTCATTTATTCTATCAACACAAACTCCATCGAAGTAGATTATTCTCTTGGCGTTTTTGTCAGGACGACAGCACCTGGATTTAAGAGAAAACTCACCGGATTGTTGCAGCTCATGTAGCGACTCAGTTCCGCAAATGTTATCTGAAAGGAGTACAAAATGCCACACTAAATACCACATTAAATACCTCATAGAGCCCAGAATACTCTAGATTCCTTGCGCTGTTTCGAAAAAAGAGGTTCCTCTTACAGATCTTATATATTCTGTGAAACAGAGGAAACAGCTTTCCTATGATATGACGTCTTGGCCTTTTTACTTCGATTTTCTTTGTTTTTGTCTCTGTAATGGCCTGAAGCGCTAATAGAAATATCAATTATAAACACTTGCCTGTACTTAAAACGTGTAATAAAAAGTAAACATATCAAACCTGTCTTTTCACAATCAATTGATGTTACAATTATCCAATACGGTTCACACACTCTTAGATACATGTCATGAAAATGCATAGTGATGGTGACATGAGATAACACAGTTTAATTACAGCTACTCTTGCATTTGAGGTAACCTATTGCTCTGGAAGGACGAAAGTAATCAGTATTCTATAAAAAACGATGTTGTATATTTATAATTATCATATTTGATTTAAGTTTACAACTTGAGACTTGTTTGTGCTTTTCTTCGAAAAATATGTTTTTCTTAATCCTATCCAAACTAGAAAAGGGCTTGGTAGACCCGAGTGTCTATATTTTTCAAGGTACCTCATGAGCAACTCAATCAATCTATGAAACTTAGTGACTTTTTATCACATCTATTGCAAGTCCGTTGGTGTCAAAAATTTGCTAATGAAGACGTCATAAATTTCCCCTACGAATTTATTACCCGTAAATCACACATAATGTTAGTGGACCAAATTGCTCGAAATAAACCGCTATCAATTCTGATCAGAAAGACAAGGAGCTAGGAAATTTCACGTAGTCTGACAGAAATCTCACTTGTACGGTATGCTCTTGGAATTGGAGCATCATCTCAAAATGTCTTTAGGGTCATAACAACAATTCAAAATAATAGTATAATATGTCTTTGATCACATTCTATCAGTCGTGAAGTATTGCATCGTGACATGTAGATGGAAAGTGTTTAATTTATAACTCGCAAGTAGCTTGTAACGAGAAACGTGGTCATTCAAAATATGATTTGTAGAGTCTAAGATAGTTAGTTTTAGGGATTAACACGGACAAACAGAGAGAATTTGCCATTTGTATGGTATGAAAATTTTCTTTGTGATTGATCATGAGAATGAAACAGTTCCTTTCGTCAACTCAGTGAAATTGTGTCGTAGCAGAGCTCGGGTACCTTATGATAGAGTTGTGGAAAATTAACCAAGGTCTTCGAAAATCCATCAATGTCACTTTTAAGTTTGGGAAGACAATCTACGTTGCTTGTGTAAAATATCTGAACAGTAACGAGCATCAATAAGGAAAAGAAGCCAGCTATTAAATCTGGTATAGTGAAGAAGGAATGCGTACACTAGAGCGACAAGGGGAAACAAGAAGGGCTTGCGCCAAAGAAAGACTAACGAGGGATACAAAGTTGGACCACATTGGCGGGACAGGAAGGATAGGACGGATAGGACAAGATAGGGCGGATAACAATGATCGTACGGGTAGCATGAACAGCACGGATAGTACGAATAGCACGGATAGCACGAATAGAAGCGACAGTAGGGATAGGAAGGGTAGCAAGGATAGAAGAGATAGGAAGTGTAGGATGGATAGCAGGGTTAGGAAGGATAATACGGATAGAATAGATTGCACGAATAGAACAGGTAGCAAGGATAGCAGGTGCAACAAGAATAAGAGGAGTAGCAGGGATATCAATGATAGCAGGGGTAACAGAGATAGCAGGGATAAGGAGGGTAGCAAGGATAGCAGGGAAAGGAAGGTTAGTAGGGACAACATACCTGAAAGATATGACAAGGATGAGGGGGGCTGGAGGGATAGGAGGGAAGAAGAAACTGAAATAAAGTTAATAAATTGAGAAAAACTGAGAAGAATATGACAAAAACATATTTAAGGCGACAACTGATGGATGAGAGAGGGAAAGAAGAAAGGTTACACTATTTATTTTGAGTCTTTCAATTCTTTTTTGATATTTTGATCCATGGTGAAAATTAAAAGTACAAGTTCAAGGTGCCTATTTTCTGGACAAGGTACGCTTGAGACAAAATGACAATTACGTATGTTCAAAGTATAAAATGATGCTGCAAATAGAGTACATGATGAGAATAAAACTAATTGAGCTTTAATTAGAAACGTAAGAAACATTCCATATAAAAGTTGTATGTTCTTTTCTTATTCACAAACAAAGGAGATCTTTAGCTCACTTTGTTTTTACAGTTGTCATTTGGAATTAGCATCTTTTCATCAAATATGAATTTATAGTCGTGATACTGCTTACCCTGTTTGCTTGGGTAATAAAGGGCAGAATTAATGTGTATTTCAGATAAGAATTTATCAAGCCATCAACGCACGGTCACATTTGGCTACATTCAGCTTATAAAATTTCTACAATAAGGGAATTACTATCTTTTGACTTTTTTAAGAGGACAATTTTCTTCCCTGTATTGGTGTCCCGCTACTTCTATCTTAATGAAGGGTTGACGATAACTGTTATATGAAGGTCTCACCTTAGCACAATCATCTGTGTAGCAATTACCAATCCATTCTTCACTCCATGATGTTCTTCCATAACACCAGCCTTTTCCTGGACAAAAAGTTGATATGGTCTTACAGATGATAGGAGGGAGAACTGGTTCTCTATACTTAGAATCCATACAACTGTCTCTATTTACACTAAGCTCTCTTTCTCTCCTTCTATCAACCAGTTCTTGTCAAAATGTAAGGCACCTATCATCATTTGATTATAAATTATGGAAGTATTTGTGTTTAGGGAAGTAGAGGAAGAGTCTGTGGACTTCTAGAACAGTTGATGGGCAAATAGGCTGCTGAGCATACTGGGTAATCAATGCAAGCGCAGACTGGTTTACTGTCTATCTGAATCATGTTTGTCTGACGGAATGAAATACTAATTGACTTTCTGACGAAGAAAGAGATGGAGATCACGTCAAATTTACATTGTAGTGGTGATTTTCATGCCTCATTTTCCATCCGTATTAGATCTGTTACGAATCTCAAGTGGTTAGACAAGAGAGCATCGAAACTCTCCCATTTTCAAAAGAGGTCTTAAACTGGTACAGATAGCAGGTCCAAAGGAAAGTCCCACATAAACAAAAGGACGATCAGGATCAGTACCCGTGTAAACATGTTATTACTAAACAGCCATTTCATTATTAAACTAATAAACTCGAGAGGCAATTGTTGACTCACTGTCTATTTCATTCTTCGAATACCTTACTTGCTCACTCACTCAATCGTAAGTTTGAATAGATACTAGATAAAAAGAAAAGGATGTCAATAACGCGATTTGAACATCTGACCCATACAATCAAGGGGTTTGCTCCACCAACTGAGATAGATGATCCCCATTGATGATATAATCTATTTCTCTAGTCTACATTAGCTCCTAATACTTCACCGGAGGACATCGACGTCCACCTCTACGCAACTTGTGAGACCAGCCTCACAGCACAATATGACTTGACCATGGAATTGATTGACAATGGAAAAATAGAATATTTAGAATTCTGGTATTAAGAATAATCTAATTACTGGTTTTATTCCAATTCCATTGAAGAATTTTATTTATTTTGACCCAAGAACATTTACAATGCAAGCAACACTTTCGATCTTTAAGAAGAAAGTGATATATAAATTAATAAACGCTAAAAACATTTGAAGTTGCAGGAGAATATCGCAACGGTATTATGGGTAGGAGAGAGAAGGTAAAACAGCTAACTATGTATCACCGAAATCCTAGCATTCAGATGCTTTATAACTTGCCATTCGTAGGAGCGATGGGCTTAAATCCATTTGTACCATTCCCTGCAACTGATGTGTTAAGGCTGGCAGTCTGGTTGACGAATCCTGCACTCTTAGTGGTATAACTGATCGTGATGTCCGTTACTGCCACAGTCTTATTGACGATGTTGATGCCATTGTCATACGTTGAATTGGTTCGTATTCGAGCAGTAGGTGTTGATAAATTCAAGTGACTGAAACTTGTGGTAGCAAAAATAGGAAGCCCTGTTGAATTGTGTGCTGCAAAAGTTGATATGATAGACCCTGGGAAAAAAATAAAGAAGGCAAATACTCAAAGTTATAACAGGAAAACAGTCGTTTTGGCTCTTATATGATACACGTCAATGTCAGAAACTTTTAAGAATATTAAACATTGTCTTTACTTTAAGCAACTTTACTGCAAATTTATTCATTTCAACCAAATCCAATTTTTGGACCGTCGTATCTTCTGGGAATTGGAGGTCCAAAATACACTACTTAAATGCAGTTAGATCTATTATCTCATAGTATACATGGTAAGACTTACCACACTGATATACTAATATAGGCAGAGGAAGTAAAAGTCAGAGACTTGAGATAAGTGAAGTTAGCCTTCAGAGTGCTCCCATTACATTAATGAATCGGGTGAAGCACTTATATGATGTGACTTGCCATGGGTGAGTTACTTGTGATAGTCATATTGCTCATTTCAATAGCTAAGTAATTTAATTAGTTAACTTAATTGGTTTTTAAATGGCTTATTATCAGGAGTTAGTTAAAGATAAACTGACCTGGGTATAGGAGATGCGTGTATGCATGTGCAAACATACGAACGAAAAGCTTACTTGATTTGGAAGACATGTGACAAATGTAAACATGCATTGATAAGAAATGTTGTGATCAAAGATATTGCAATCAAAAAGGAAGGGGATGTTCTCTTTCCAAAATAATGTTCAAACTAGTCGTTGGAATTTTCAACCAACTGACAGCTTTTTGAAAGTCAATTGCAGAGGATTTTCTATTCATTTAGCCATTTTTAAGTCTTCATACCAAAGACAGCGGAGGATGGCACTTTTCCTCCATCAAAAGGGTCCAACTTGTAATACATACAAACTTCGAGTGGAAAAATATAGGAAATAAATCAATTTGTTTCAATAAAATCTAATAGTCTGCAAAAAGGTTAATTCTGGCAAACAAGATGATACAATAGATGTCAAGAAACTTGCATGGCTGTCAGCCGGAGGAAAACATACGTACATCACTTTTGACTAACAGAGTGTTGCCTTCAATAAAACTAGCAAAGTATAATGGTACAAAACCAAAACCTAACTCATTACATTTTCTCAATAATCAAACAGTCTTCTCATCGAAAGCAAGTTAAGATGGAGGTTAAAGTAGCGTAAAACATATTACAGAAAACAGATTCCCAAATATGAATGTAAAGGCACATTCAAGATAAAACCTAGGTTGTCTATCCCAACATTATGAATTATTATCTGCAACCTATAAATGCAATCTGATCTTCTTCAGATAACTCTTAAAATAAGGCAGCAATACGATACTCACCCTCAGTGAACATCTTCACTGTAAGAGAAAGGAGGCAACACAATTGAAAGGTCTTTCCAATCATTTTTTTTTATTTCAAAACTTCATTTATCCCATATTGTCAAAATAGTGCATAATTTTATGTTAAGAGTGTTTACAATGCACGTTCATATGCTTTCAAGTGAATTTGTATACCAATTGCTAATACTCAATTGATGATTTTACTGGTGGCCAAATAAAGAGTCAAAACAAGAATATCTCGACAAGGACAGCATGTTTTAATGTGGTGGTTTAAATCAACCATGACAGATTATCGAATGATTGCATATGGCTGATGTGGCTGTATATTGGGAAATCCGCTAAAAGGCACAGTGTGGGCTAAGACAACTTTTTGGTGCACTTGATGTTTGACATAATCAGCTACCGGAGAACAGAAAGAGCTTTGTTACATCGCATCCAATATTACTGGTTGGTGTACTACGATCGTTTGAGTAGGAAAGCCAATTATAACTATGAAGAAATAAAAGGACAGAATTATAAGAAGAATCAAACTTTGCCGTTGATCACCAACTTACTGTTAAAATTCTCTGGCGTCTGGACGGTTTGCAGGGAACGAATTTACTCCAGAGCAGTGCTTCTGCAACTTTTTATTCTTACGAACCGACGAAACCCGAGGTTATTCATTACGGACTGGTAAGTCAAAAATGCCAACTAGCAGACCTAATTTGGTTTAACAAAAGGTCTTGATGATACTTCCGCAATACCGCTATTTTGGAACGTGATATCGCAAAAAAAAAATTGTCAGAGCATTTAAAAATTATTCAGCAATCATTCGGCAAGGACATCAAGATCCACTGACTGACTGTGCTGTACTTTTCAGCATATTTCAGCTTGTTTGTTGTTATTTTTGTTATTACAGAGGAATTTTCAATTTACATTTACGAAATCTTTATTTGCTATGTGAATAGAAATACCTTTGTATTGTGAACCGGCATGAAAAGTATCATGAATCGGTACCAGGCCACGGAATGCAATAGTTGGTAATGTATCTTTCATGACGTCAGTCGTTGCTAAGTGAAGAGGTTGCATTGATAAGACATGATAATCTTAAAACAGATTAATCAAGCAAAGCGAAGACCCAACTTACTACATGATATAGAAAATGGCGATGTAAATACTTCCACTGTTCAGGGTTTCAGTAAAAAACAACACCCAACAATAATGTAGAAAAACAACCCCTCTACAACCTCTAGATAAAACCAGTCCCCCAAATTCGAAAATGCCATGGGTATTACAACTAACTTTATTAACTGAATCAAATGCCTTCTTGACATACAAGTACTCTCAACATCTTTTTACTACTTCTTAAAAATAACAAACATTTTATCCATAGCTAACATTTTATAAAATCCCATTTATTTTGACTTTCTTTCCTGAGAATGTTTTGAGCGACAATCTCTTTCTGTAACCGCTTTCAGTCGGATTTTAATGAGATCTCACAAAGGATACCAAACTAATTTCTATGACTGTATCACTCTGCGTCTTGAGGCTCGTGTAGCTAAAACTATTTCCAAAACGTTGTTTTATGCTTAGGGATCGGAGTATCTTTACAATGCCTGGTATAACAGCTTCCTGTTTTCCCTTGAAAGATTATTGGGAAGCCTTAAGGACCTTGTAAAGGTCTGTAGAGCATCTACCTACGCTTTGAAAATACTACCACCAGCAACATCGACATACAGTTTCGAATTCAGAAGGCCTGATATTGATACTACCAGCAATAAACAGCACAGCAACACAGTCGTGGCCAAGTGGTAGAGTGTCACAATCACGATGCGAGGGCCGTGAGTTCGAACCCTGAGCTTGCCTGCCATGATCCTGGAGACTGTTCTCTGTCATCTGCTCTCGTAAAGTGGGAAACTACGCTTCGAGAGATAGGACAGAGAGGGGAACGCAAGCATGAGTAGATTGTCATCCGAAGGTGAAAAGTAACCCGTTTCCCGTTTCCAGTAGTGGCTTCGGCCTTGGATAGGAAGAAAATAACAACAAAACTAGATATATAAATAAATAAATAAACAGTAAAATAACCAAACTGGCAATGAACCAGTGCAAATACAGATTACTACAGTAGTTGGAACAATGCTTTCAGTTTTCGTAGCCTGCGAGGCCTCTATCTGTTTTACTTAGATGTGTTTTACTTATATGTGCATAACCTGTTTTGCACCGCAAGAATAAGAAGCTATAAAAATCCGAAGCAGAAAGTCAACTGGCTTTCCATTTACACGAGAACCTTCTGCATATAAGTTATTCAGGATCACGTTTGTAACATTTCTATCCGATCCCTCAAAGTTTTGCTCACATCAGTTTTCCACCTGGAAAATGCAGGCCCTTTAAATATGAATAAAACGAATTAGTGTACAAATGGCAGGGATTGGCTTTCCGTTTACAAGGGAACCTTTTGGACTCCAACCGTTTTGGCATGGTGTTCAGAAGTTGTAGTATTTGGATTCGATGTCAAAGAAGCCCGTTTCAAGACGTGACATCGGATTCATCATGTGCTGCCATTGAAACGATATTAGGTCACAACATTGTCCTTTGCTGTAATAAACATGTCTCTTGTAATAGTCTTTCAAACATGTCGTTCCTACTTCAGCACTTCAGCTTAATATAGCTCGGGATAACTAGAGCGGGAACTACCATTTCGTTTAATGAAATGTAATTAGAAATCAAAATTGATCTTTATACCATCCCAAACCTTCTGTGATGCCTCCTTTCCCTTGATGGAGTGCAAATCCACACTTTTCCCTTCATTTCAAGTCTAGATGCTATTATACTGCGGGCAACAAAAAATCACAAATGTAAATAAAGACAGAGACCAAAATAAACCACAAGTAAATCAAGGTATTAATACATAGAACAGAGTACCAACAAAAGGGTGTCAATTATTGCAGAAAACCAACCTTAAAAACCGTTGGTTCGCCAACCTGTCAATCAGAGGCGCTATCGCAGACTTGAAACAGTAAAACCACCAAAGCTCTGGCCAACTGATACATAAAAAGTAGTTGGGGCATACGAGGGTCCTTGGTCTATTCCCTATAGCAATGGTATTTTCCCTAATAAATTCTCCTCCCTCCCCAAATTAGAAACCATTGCTGTAGAAGCACCACTACAAAAAGGACATTGAACCGACACATACTAGGCCTAGCCTGAATGAAAAAGCCGCAGTTACGTTTTGAGTTGTAAGTTTAAACTTATAAAGTTTGAGTTCACCCCACCACCAGTGCTTCCTGTTTCAGAGTAAGATTTGAACAACGGGTGCATAACTGAACGAAATCATACTTTGTGGGTTCTCTTTCATTTAATACGGTGGTGCCAAACGAGTATCAACGACGGCAGTGCCAAACGAGTATCAACGACGGCAGTGCCAAACGAGTATCAACGACGGCAGTGCCAAACGAGTATCAACGATGGCAGTGCCAAACGAGTATCAACGACGGCAGTGCCAACATGGTACAAATTAAAAAGAAGAAAACCAAGTTAAAAAACAATGCTTCTACAAAATTCAGATCTCTTTATACATATATCTACATCATTGACGTAATATTGCTGAGTAACCTGTCACTCAAAGACTGTACGAACCAAAGTAAAAGAAATGATACGTAAGACTTCGACATCACAAGGTGAAACTCTACGCCGTCGTCATTGCAATTTGGTTGCATCGCAAAACGTGACACCAGACATTGCATTACATGACGTCACAAAAAAAGGGTTTCAAACTTTGAACATGACCGATTTCTATTTAACCTATCACTCATAACAGTCCTACATAACAGGCCAAACTCTGAATTGTAGAGAAAACCTCCAAAGAAGCGATCTTGTTGGCTTAAGTAAATTTTAACTACAAAAGAAGACCCAAAATTATCAATTGAAAAACATATTTGCGCCAAGTATGACACAAAGACTTTAACAAATGTAAGCATTTATTCCTTCACAGAAACAGCTTACTGTCACCGCTATTTTAAAACTTGTATCACTGCGTGTGGTAACCATACGTAGTCTCAAATCCAATTACAAATGGATTGTTTTGAGAGTTAAAGCGCATCGTCAAAAAGTATTGGTGAATAAGTAAGCTCATAAAAACGTATCTGAAGCCAATTTAGTGCTTTATTTCAGTCACGAACTGTTCTGTGAAGTTTGATGTCACAGCAAAAGTCGGTAATAACACACACGAGAAAAAGTTCTTACTGAATGCTATTCACGTTCTTGCCCAGATTTTGAGACGGGAGGTCGAGTAGTAGAATGGAAGGGTGATCTATTTTGTGCGCCTGAGTGATTGAATTTTCTTTTCTCTTTTGTGTGTATATGTGTGTGTGTGTATGTATGTGTGTGTGTATGTGTGTGTGTGAGTGTATGTGTGTGTGTCTGTGCGTTGTGTGACATTGTTTGTATATATTTTTGAGTTATAGGATTTTCAGACATCACAATGCGGGGTGTATTGGTGTTAGGGTCCTTTCCCAGAATATGGTAAAAATTTAATGCTGATAGTCCATGTTTAAGAGATTTATAAATTCAAGTCAAATGAAGACGACACTTGGCTTACTCCATCACTGATGAAGATCAAAACTTTCTGCCATCACATAAATATCGGGTTGGGGTGTGGATCAGAACGACGCTTACGGTTTAACAAGTCTATACCTCCATGTGTAAGGAACTTGGCAAACTATACAGAGGGGACCAGAGGTGCTGTGGACGTAAATGTAAAGTTACCCAACGAGAGTAGGACTATCAATTCTATGACAGTGGTACAGCTACCAGTGGTAATAAGCATTAATCAAATTTCTTGCCGAAAAATGTAATCAATTACCAGAAAGTTAAAACGCTTGCAACGTAATCTAGCCGCATACTGCAAGGGCAGTAGGGTGGGGTATCCAAGTGTAACAGAGTTACCAAAGTATTTTTGCCCATCGTTGCTTGTTGTTTCGTTTTCTTTTTGTTTATCAAAACCACATAACACATTTACAATTTGTTAACAAGCGGTGACGCACATCTACTGGACATGGAGCGAATTTTCGTTTTCGCAACATAAGGAAATTGTGAGGGGTGTCGCCTTGTGCTTCATGTAGGAATTGAGTCTATGAGCTCATCTCGTACCCATTCACTATTCGGATATTTCCTATTTTGTACATATTAATCCTTTCAGAATCGTTTCATGTTTCTACTGATGACCCTAAGTGCCGAAAAAAAAAGCTTCCGTTACGTCATTGCTTTATCCCTTTAATGATGATCCCATTGGTTACCTTGGTTACAGAATAACGGGCTTAGAAAACAGAAGCTCACTTTTTAATACTACGAAAGTTAATTTAATGCACACGAATGTCATTCCTTGCTTTAGTTACATACCGATATCAAGAGTTGCTGCTTATTGCTGCTTACTTGCAATCTAGATTATTGTGCTAACTGTACTTTGGCAAGGGGAATATACTCGTAAAACCAACCTTAAAGGTTCTTCGTCTTTCCGCCAACAACAAGTTTAAATGAAACACTATCATGACTGATCCATGATATGGTAACAGTCGATTTAGTAGCTAGTTAGTTCAATCGTAGATTACAGATACACTAGTGTTACATAACACATTAATATATCGACGGTGTTGGTTTTGTCTCGATAATCATCGCAATAACGTCATTGTTGCAAATTCAACAGAGAATCTGAGTGTTAAATACAATTAAGAAGAACTGATCTATTACAAATATGTATATTAGAATCGTAAAGAGACCATCAAAAGAAATCATTCACACGCATACAAAAGAATGTGTTTATAATAAGACGCCTCTTTCCTTCATCGATAAATCACATTATCCCCTGCTCTCAAATAAAAATAAATGTCCATACCCCAGAAATTATGTATAAAACGAAACAAAACTTTGGCAATGGGGTGAAAGAGACTCGTGCTGACATAAAATTCAAATAAATCCGCATTGCATCCGAATAGTAATATGAGTAAAAATCTTCCTTCAAGAGGGCATCACAGTTCAAGCTGCAGTTGCATCTAATGATTTGTTATCGTCGCTTTATCTTCAACCATCAATTGACCTGTCACTTCGCCTTTAACCTCAGATGTAAGTAAAAGTCAAAACAATGCTAGCTGGGGGTGTTCTCTCCTTCCACTTTCAGATTCGGATTTCCTTCATTGATCTTATTAAGATTTCGTAGCTTCTTGCAACCATAGAGATGCAATAGTTTCAAGCTACGAGTAAAATGACAAAGTATTGGTAACAATGATAATAATAATTTTTTCAAAACTTCAATTTATTTATTATCTGTCTGCCATTACAATTCCAGTACTCACTTACCAACAAGGTATACAGGAATTGGTATGGTGCATGTCTCCTACCAAGTCAAGAGATCTGGTTCTGGCCAGACTTGTTTCTCTTACAAAAAATAAAATAGGTAGTTTTTATTGTAAAAAGCAAAACCTTTCTCAAAAGATAGTCCTTGTTAGATATCTACAGGTGATCTAGCATGGACACAAAAGACTGGCTTTCAGAAGTTACTCCACCTATTGCACTTAAACTTAAATTGATAAAAGTACAATCGTACTTCTTTCTTAAGTCATTACATAGAGAACTATATTTCAGTGACTTGCGATAATAGTTCAATTTCAAATTCATTTCAAAGCCTATTGTAAGGTCAAAAATATAACATGAGTTATTGATCTTAACAATCATGTCAGGACGTAATGCATCTCCAGATATTATTGTAGGAGA
>JAAAKL020010121.1:0-14596 GCA_010016065.2 Carybdea cf. marsupialis auct. non (Linnaeus, 1758)
GATTTTACGAGAGTGAAACCCAGTTCTGTGTGGAGATCGGCTGATGTTCGTAAGACGTAATCCAAGCATAGGATAAAAAGAAAGGGTGCTAATGTGTCTCCTTGTAAGACCCCAGCTAAACTGTCAAAATAGTCAGTGTCTCCATCTGGTGATCTGACTATGGATTTAGAGTTTTCATATATCATGATAGTTGACGTTGTTTCCTTGGGGATACCATACGCGAGACTAATTTCCTTCAATTTTCCACGATGCACAGAGTCAAAGGCTTTTGAAAAATCAACAAACATGAGCACTGCTTTTAAATTTTTGGCTTTGATGCCTTCAATTAATCTACGAATTGTGAGGATTTGTCATACGGTGGAGCGTTGTTGCCCATAGCCATTTTGGTTCTTGCGCAGGATTTTGTTCAGCTCTGGGCGAATTCGGATGAGAAGAAGGAGGTTGTATATTTTGGCAGAGATAGCTGTGTTATACCTCGATAGTTCGTTGTTAGACCGAGGTCACCTTTCTTAGGGAATGGTAAAATACATCCCTCAGTCCGTCTTCCAATGGGGCTTTGTTGGTATGCGCTGTTACAAAAGTGTAGCAGCTCGTTATCATAGCCATACTTCAGCAGGAATGTTGTCGAGGCTGCAGGCTTTACCCTTTTTTATTTGGCTTTTCGCTATTTTCAGTTCTTCCAGAGCGAAGATTCCTTTGTTGAGCTCTCCGTCGACAATTCTTGTGATTTCCTTTTCTGTAATTGTAGGAGCTTTTATTTTACTTCAATACTACTTTTGAGGCCGGAGGTCTCGTTGATAGTTTTCCAAGCCAGAGGTGTTTGTTTGTTGATTGCAGCGTTCTCTATTAAGTCGATTTTTGATTCAACATAGGCCTCCTGTTCATCTTGATAATGTAAAGCCGCGCTTTTCAAGGTCGGGGAACTTTGGATGAGGCAAATGGACAAGCACTCGAAATTTCTCTTTCCACGCAAAAACGGGTAGGCAACCTATTTCATCCGCTTTGAATAATTACCTAAAGTCGTCTCTTGAAACAGGACACAGGAGCCACGAGTTATCACAAGCAACTCTCCTGACACACGTTATTGTGGGCCTGCTTATCTACGAAGTAAGGACAAAGGTAGGCTGACCTTTACAGTAAATTGTTATACAGAATAGGCATGTGAGGGAAACTCGTGCTTACCATGGCCATCATATGCTTCTGACACGATACTATTTGTCATCTCTTTCTATTGTTTAAGGCCATGGCACAACTATCATATGAGCAGTCCAACTTCCTATGACGAGCATCATATGATGCGGGCCTCGCTCATGTGAGAAACGTGCGTTCCTATAGCCTTGTTCAAGGTTTAGCCTTGTGCCCTTTAAATATTATCGACTACACTATAAACAGTCCATTCCTACTAAGTATTTTACTGTTTCTCTACCAAAATCATTAAAGCCTGGTTCATATGTTACAGTTCCTATGTATTTAGTCTATATATGACAGGGTCATAATAAGTTTGCTTAAACTCAGTTTGAGCAACGTGGTAATGGTGACGGTTTTCTCTTGATCGGTTTTCAGTTCATATGCGTAATGCAATGTTCAGATTTTCACGTTTTTTGATTATATCGTTCGATTCCCATGGTACCTTTAACTTTGCCTTTCGTTTGACCGGAATCACTATTTCAGCTGCATATCCGCACGCCTTCTCAAAGTTTTGATAGGAAGAGTTTGCGCTGGTGTCACTGCTTTCATGTTGTAGTGAATGATACCTGTTTGTGAGGGGGATTTTAAACTGATCAGAAACGTTTTTGTCATCTAGTGCTGTCCAGTCGTAGCGAGGTGCCGCAGTGGTTTTGAGTTTCTTTGTTGGAAGACTAAGGCTTATCTTGGCCGATATGATTTGATGGTCTGAGTTGACTTAACTGAAAGTTGAAAAGAGCTCACAGTTTAAGGAACTGTTAACCCATTTGTTATTGATCAGTATGACACTAATTTGAGCATTAGTACCATTTGGATATGTAAAAGTCCGTTTCTTTCCTGTGCGTTTCTGGTATAGCATATTAAGGCAGACCATCTTGTTTTCGGAAGGAAATCTCTCAGCCAACCCCCGTTTCTGTTAGTCTCCGTGTGGTATGAGTGCTTGAAGCAGTCATTTTGAACAAGTTTGGCATTGAAGACTCAGCAAATCACAGTGACGTTATGTTTAGGTGTTTGATGTGTTAACGAAGAAAGATCATTGTAGAAATTTTAGTTTCAAGCTCGCCAGAAACGTTGATGGGACTGTAGCAGCAAATTACCAAAGTTTTTGGGTTGCCATTGAATGAAGCCGTGAGGATGCGTGGAGAGATGGATTCAATGTTATTGAGAGCTTCCTGGGCTTTAGGACCAAAGAGAATTCCCACTCCGCTGATGGTTGCGCATATACGGCTTTTGAGAGCGGATGATGTGACAAGTAGCCAGCTATCTCTCGTGTCGTGATGTTTGAGAAGTATATCATAGTGGAAGATGCGATGTTCTTGAATGCAAACAATGCCATGATGGTGGAGTATGCTGAAGTTTTCAACTCGCCACACTGCGAAACATCTGCTAGAGTTCTAGTATTGAATGTAGAACTGTTAAGTATTTGTTTTCCTTTCAATAAATGGGGTTTTGGAACGGTGGTAGAGTTTTCGACTGCATACCATGCCGAGTCTGCAGGACGCGCCCCTTGTTTACCCGCTCGACGAGCCACGCGGTATGAGAGAGTTAAGGGAACTTTTGTCATTTGAATCTTTCAGTAGCTGTAGTCATCTACGCACGCCACCACAATAGATGCGCAAGAGCACTTGCCGAGAAATTTCCAACAGACGCAGAGGTGCTCCAGACCAGGAAACCGTCCGATTCTGTGCAGGCGTTTCTGGATTTTCAAAAACAGGGAGGTGTGGTGAGCTTCTGCTTCGCCTGACGTTTTTAGAAACAGGCTCTTCAGGGCTATACCGACCCGACGCGGTTTGTTAACTTCACCAGAGCTCCGTTAGTCAGTAGCAAATTGATGCTCTGCTTCCATCTCCCACGGACGTGGACGTGGAGTTGGACTTTGGGAGACACCTACAGATAAGAAATAGATTTTATGCCTGCCACTGTTCATATCTAATTGAAAAACATTTACATCACTGTTAGCATCAATATAGCTGCGACCCTGCTAGAATACCCTTTGAACCTAAAAAAGCCCCAGTCCCGATAGAGTTAATGGGCCTTTTGATCTTAAATATTATTTGATACTGAGAGTATTATTCGTCGTAAGAAGAGAGCAATAAAGGTCTCAATTATTTCGTTGTTAGTGTCACAAGACTAGAATTTTTCAGGTTTAAGTACCCTTACTTGGTAATGTAATAACTTCGTAATGAAACCCTTCCATTCTGTAACGAAGTAGCGCTCCTATAACAAATGGTAATTGCAACTGGATGTTCTCGTGGCTAGGATATTACCTCTCACGAGTGTATAAGCACGTGTAAATGACACTTACAATCTGTTGACCTCCCACGTGTTTTACTGAACTCCGTCTTGAAAAGAGTAATGATGTATTATGGGGCTAAGGAAAGCCATGTGTGTGTGTGTGCGTGTGAGTGTAAGGAGCATGCAGAAACGTTCTTTACTTTTAATGCATTTCTAAAACGGTGAATTCGTGCTCGTATGGTTTATGTAGAATAGAGAACTTTACTTGATAAAATAACTGATTGCATACTGCAAGTAAGTACATAACTGTTTACATTGAGTTAACCTTAATGATGAACAGGCCCGTAGCCAAGGGGGTGCATGGAGGGCGAAGCCCCTCCGCACAATACCACTTGGCCCCCAGCATGTGAACATTGACATGACTTCGTACATAGAGTTTCACATAGCAATTTTAAAATTGCCCCACTGCAAAAACGTCTTGCCTCCCCTGCTGAATTCGTCCTAGCTGCGTGCCTGATTAAGAGCTCTGCATATAGATTAAGTAAGCTATATATTAAGTCTAATTAATTCAGGCAATCAACCAATGAATTCCCATGAGGTATTCCTATTATCGTATATTTTGAAATCACCACCATCTAATAAAAATGGCAATATTCATACTGTTTCTCCACAAAGATATTCCGGTAAGGTTGCACTTACATGGGAAGCAGTAATTTGGGCATGCTAATCAAGGCTGAGAGCTCATAGAGCAAGAACTGCTATACATATGTTAAGAAGACTTTAATGACTTACCAATCCAGAATGAATATCTTGTAATAAGAATAAGACAGATTTAAGTTTTCATAGTTTCCATGTTACTTGCCTCCAAACTCTACAACTGGAAACAAACTCATTTTGTAAAACAAAGCAAAGGTAAAGCGCTAATGACGTTTGTCATATTGTTCGTGATTATCATTTACAACGGAAAAACACAATGGGAACTACAAGCTAAGCAGGAAGAACAAGAACAGTTGTAGAAGGAGAGAGAATTTACAAACACAGCACCATGAAGGAGTTAAAACAACAACGCATCTGTTCAGTAAAAATTACGAGGAGGCAAGTTTGCATTCGACTTTCCCGGGAATCTACTTTTACCCCCAAAACTATTTACTAACAAGGAAAATAGGTTACTACCATATTTGGAAAGGAGTGAAATAATGATAACGCGTATGATAATGGTGATGTTTACATTTACCACAATGAAGTCCTTTTGTCGATTGTGACGTATGATTATTTTATTTATTGATTAGCTGAGCTGCCTGTTCGATGACTTACAATCAAGGAGAAGTTTAGTAAGTCATCATCATTCTTATCATTTAAGCAGTGTCACAAGGCCGGATCTTTCAAACATTTATACAGTTTATTTAACCGGCTGCAAGTGTTTTCGCCTTTGCAAGGTCCCTTAAGTGGACCTTGCGCAACGTACGGTCGTGTTCGAGAGAAGCTCCCAAATTTTCTCAGCGCTGGGAAATAATTCTGACCTTTTAGACCACAAGGTTACATATAGTGCTCATGATCGCAAAGCGATGCTAAAACGATTCTTATTCTCCTTTTAAAACAGCGACATAGACTTATTATGACCAAGTAGTGAAGAAAAATGGATAAACAGAGAGGCTACCTATTGCATGACAAATGCTAGCAGCATGAAATCGACTGATAGAAAGGCTCAAGAAACAATGCCAATTTCATGGTATGTCGATTGCAAGCAACTATTCAAAATGTTGCAACAGGAAGTTCTTTAGTAAACATTACTGGGATCATCAAATATAAAACGAAACAGAATGCATTAGAATAAATCAAAAGTTAAGTTACGAAATTTCCCTTGGAGCTTGATAGTGGGTGATTGTAAGACAGGATAAAATCGTATGGTCAAACGTCTTCTTTTGCACTCATCCTTCGTATTGAGACCCGACACGCCACAATGAATCATGAAGGCCATATATGTCATCAGACATTTCTCTCCTCTTAATGATGAAGGGAAAATCTTAAATTCGCTACAACTCACTATTGCGTAGAGATGTTTGCCTGCCGCTGTTTTCGCATTAAGAAGTTCCTTGGAGCGGATTAGTAAATGTCGGCTGGTGTGCCCGAGATGGCACACGCTGTAACGCGGACACGTGACTCTGTACCCAACCCCACTTCGATGAGATTTCTCTGTTATGCTTTCAATGCAGGCATTGTGGATCATAACAAACTAACATATCATACGAAATAAACTGGAATATTATAATGTTTATCTTGCCAGTTACGTATCACTGCAATAGCTAACCCATTTGTTAGACCTAGACCTAGACAATAGTAGGGAAAGTACAGACAAGGAAGATAAAGAGTCCAGGTGTTTTGTAGTCTGGTGACAGAAAATGTGTAATCAAAAAGAAATGCGAAATCTAAGGAAAAAAATTGAAAAACACAGGGTCACGAGGAGATATTGTCATAACCAGTATCGATATTGAAAGGGAAACAAGGCTTTGATGTAAAGTGTTTTGTATATGTAAGCGTTAATGTCGTTTTCCTGGTTAAGAAAAGTCATGAAAGATAACGTTGCGCAGTGTGAGGGAGATAGGAGCAGAGTAATTTTACTTACACTGAAAGTGAACTGCAGTTATCAATTACACGTGGTACAAGTGTGCGCTCCAACATCTAGCCATAGCGATGAAGAGGCCCAAGGGATGTATGAAGAAATGGCAAGAACACTGAAAAAGGACAAGTGTACTTTAAGATCATTATGTGTGACTTCAATGCAAGGATTGAGCAGCATCAACAGAAGGGTGGAATGATAATCGGATAGTTTAGCCTGTGAGAGACAGAAGTTGGTAAGGACCAGAACAGCCAAAGTCATCAAAAAGCGCAGAAAAAGCTACAAAATTACTTTGAAATTGCTTTGAAATACTAAGAAGTGACAAAGTAGAAGGAATGGTCTACAACATCACAAAAGCTTTGAAAAATGTGCTAGGGAAAGACCAAAAGAGACAAGAAAAGAAGCTAAAACTTGAAACCTAAGAGTTTTTTAAAAGAAGGAAGATAAACGACAAGCGGAAAGCTGAACGTCTGAGCAAAGAAAAGCTGAAAAACGCCTTAGAAACATCCAGTAAAAACGGAGAGAGGAAGGAGAAATTGTTCGAGGTCAAACTAAGAGAATTATTTATCAAAGTGCTGACAAAAGAACAAGTGCAAATGGAGAAAAATGTTATTATCACACTCATTTTCAAGAAGGGAGGTAAGGAAGATCTAGCAAACTACAGACCTATTATTTTGCTTTATTAAGTCTACATCCTCCATCCTAAACGAAACACATGATGGAGGCGCAGTACAAGTAGGAACAGAAACACTGAACAGGAGGATCTACATCGTGGAGGAAGTCTGACAAAGTGAAGCATTACACCCACTGGTGTTTCCAGCGGCACTAGAAGAAACACTAAGGACGGTGAAATGTGAAAATGGCACTAATACTAACGTCCTAACAACTTTAGATCTGCAGATGATATTATCCTCGCAGAAACTGAAGGGAAATTTCAAAAACTGTTAAAAGACTTGAACAAGGAGTGAAAAAAAGAATGGAATAAAAATTGAACAAAAAAAAGATATGGATAATTTGCATTGAAGTAGCAAGAAGGAAAAGAAGAATTGATATACCAGCTAATAGTGAACAGTTGGGAGAGATAGAGGAACACAAGTATTTGGGAAGATTGTTAACACCAGAAAATGAGATTGTCAGAGACATAGACCGTACGATGACAACAGTACTATAAATTATATTAGAAGCTATCCTTGCAGTTCAAGAATACTACCATCAATGACCAACGAAGCGTGGAAATAGCAGTGATTTGAATCACAAGAAAGGCAATATCAGAATTGAAGATAAGGGAGCACAGAAGAAAGTGGACGACATTATCAAGAAAACAAAAAAAGCAAATGCCATTGGTTAGGACATCTAGCTGAAATGAAGAAGGGGACTGGGGAAAAAAGAGTGGACACCAAGAGACAGCAAGAGAGCGTAGGGAATACCAAAGAGATGGTGGAAAGATGACATCGGGTGAAGGACTGAAAGTAGATGGATGCAAGTGGCACATAATCGCCAAGAGTGAAAGCATATGCATGGACCATCCGCCAGCAGTGGCGACACAAGGTGAATATAAAAAAGAGAATATACAAGATGGAGTTAGAAGATATCTGCGGCATGAAGTATAGCTGATATCTGTATTCTGCACGTTTCGGGACGAATTGTCTTGGGACTTGTAACGATTATTTTGCAATAGGACACCTGGTGTCCTAGAAGTATAAAAAGGAGAAAGTACACGTGGTTCATCCTTCGGGTCGGGTCGGGTCGGGTTGGTGATGACCCATATGCAACTTCTGAATGCATATTTTGTGTTGTTTCTTGTGTTATTCTGGAGAATAGTGCAGAATTGAAAAATCTAACAGCATTAGATCTTAGTGAAAATTGTAAAGGTCAGTCATTTGATGAATCATCAAAGTCATTTGATGAATCAAACCATTATGCTGAAGTGGCCAGACGAGAGATAGCCTTTACTACATGGGTTGCAGTAAAATACCGAGTTAAAAAAATTAAAACTATCTGAGAGGATCAGAGGGAATACTTCCTTATCTTAAGGTAACCACGACAGCCTCTGAAGAAAAGCAAAACGTTTTCCAGGAGGAGCAATTAAAGCTTACCAGTTGTATGCTCACATGTCGATAGCGATACTGATGGTGGTGGTGAAATACCTGTGTTGGGAATATATTTACCAGGGAAAGTGTGCTGGCACCGATAGGATGGTTCAGTGGGACGAGTCACATTATTTTCCTTTCGACAACTAAGAACGAGTATATCCTATTATCCTCAGTAACCAAAGAAGCAGTTAAGTGACGGTGATAGGTTAAAGAAAATTGTAGATAATATCTCGATATCCTTTTTATCTACAGAATTGTCAATCACATAGCAATAAGAAAATGAAACAACTAAACAATATTTTGATATATTGAATATGGGTCGGTAAACGATAGCACAAGCAAATTAGAGGCAAAAATAAACGATAAATAAAACGTAATAAAACTTAAGTGAGGTTGTCGTTTGAAGGATTCGACCCGAAGAAAGAACCTCTACGGTGAATACTCCATTTGTATTGAATAGATCGTACGCAAATACGACCACTATCGATTCATCGAAGACCTGAATTAGCCAGTAATGCACAAACAATTTCTATTCGAATTGTGCAGAGAACAAATATCTGCTAAACTGCGTACCGCAGATATTGTTATGTTGAAGAACGTATGCACAAAGGAACTTTTGACCCAGTATCAAGTAATCGATGGATATTGTTGGAAAACTTAAGCTGTCTCTTTGTCCTTTTCTTTGTCGTTGATTAACCTTGATGACGTTTGAAGATAAGGGAAAAATTTTTATTGCTGTATGGAAGTCACTTACTATTAGCGAAACTTACCAATGGATAAGCAAACGAACAGAAATCATACATCTTGCTTGTTTGCCTTTCTGCAAACTGTTTTGAATTGAATAAATTAAACCAAGGGAAATATTGTTAAGGTAGAAGACTAAATATTTATTTGGAAGACATTGCAAAAGATGTGAAGGACCTTTCTACTCATGATATTTTAGTGTGATTATATGGTCTCTATACTGGACGGGTGATCTCTCGTGATGTTTCTTGTTTGAAGGATATCACATATTTGACATGGGTGTGTATTGGGCAGCAATGAATTAATGGGCACTACTTTCACGCACTGAAAGTCGCTTTTTTGAAATGACTATGCAATAGGCTGGAAGCTACCAACCTCCGAGTCGAAAATAAGGTGATTTAACCCCTGTTCAGAATAGAAACCTAGAATAACTTTATACCAAATTTAAGCTAAATTTATACTACAGCCATTAAGATCTTAACAAGTAGACAGCAGATTGCTTTATATAAAGACGTGGGTCAGTGCAACATCAGTTGAACTAAACTCATAATGATACAAGAGCTTTTAAAGCTGCATAATTGTTCTTTTTATACCCTGGACATTATTTTTAAATATTCTGTTAAATAATTGTGAATTCGTTAGACAAGGTGTAATAATATGACACAACTGAACAAACAAAATTAAACAGTCGTAGATAAAATTGGGTTTTTTTCCGCCATGAACAAATACATGTCAATAAATATTTAATGTAGGGAGTTTTTATAATCTGGTTATTTTCTCTATGAAATATTCCATGCTGATCGACTTCATTAAAAGTGGGCAGATGAAAAAGTTCAAATTTGAAAGAAGTGTCATAACTTCAGTATTTGCAGTCACAAACAAAAGCCTCTTATCACCTGAATACTGCCACCCGACAATTAGTAATCTAACCACACAGTCAAACCTTGCATTGTCTCACGATCTGTTTGCTCAAATTTTGACAATTAAGCCAAAACTATTTGCCATGCCAACAAGAGATTCAAAGAACAGCTAGCTTGAATTGAAATGTAATCATAACGAGCTGGTATCTTGTTCCGGGAGATTATAGAACTATGGTATGCTTAAGTGAACAAAGGAAATGAACATATCTTTGTAATTCAAGTGAGTGATGTGGAAGCAGGACATACATTGATATTATGAACAGGTGATATTCGGGCGCCAGCTGCTGATTATTATCATTGAGTTCAAATACGATTTGATTATCATTGATTTATTGGACTCGTATCTTCACATTACGAGTGTAAATTGCCAGAGGTCGTCCGTACAGAATAAGTATAAAACGGGCCTATCCCATTTTTAGAAAAATGGAGAGAGCTGTAGAGTTTATCAAAGAATCATTGAGCTTGCTTCTCGTTTGACTCAATTAAGTATGACCTTCCACTGTAACCGGACTTTACTTCTGTTGATATTTTGCCAAATTACTTTAATAGTAAATGACACTTCAGCACCACCGTTTGACTGCTACTCCTATTTGGATTTTGCAGAAGGAGAGAGCACTGCGGTCGACTGTCAACTGGATGAGCTTAGAGTAAGCTGGGTGAATTGGCCACCATATTTCCAGAGAACCAGGGGTTCGTCATCTAATATGTCTGGAGTGTTTTCGGAAATGATTAAATCGTTACTGTTTCACTGCAGCTTAAACTGCGTAACAGATAACTACGACTCCAAGAATGGAACCTGGGAGAGTACCATCGCCATTGAATATGACGAAGAGCTCCCAAATTACGCAGCGTTGTTGAGACAAGGAAATCCAAAGAAACGTAAAGGACCTTATTTCAACGAGTCTCACAAAGCTATTGGCCGCTTATTCTTGCCTATAGCAACACCAGAGCTTGCTCAAAAGTCTTTCTTTGGAATGCCGTTTATATTAGATGTTGGAAGTACGGGAGCCGTACTAATAAGAAGAGCTTCCACTGACAGCTTGGCAATTTTACTTCTTATGGGTATTATGAAATCTTGGAATATATTGTGCTTGCTTGTTCTCTTTTCAATTTTAACCGGAGTAATTATATGGCTTGCGGTAAGTCAATTATTATTTCCCAGAGGACGTATTAGCAGTAGATATATCTAGCACAACGTAGTCTTGTTTAAGGAAATGAAAGTAATTTAGCGGTATGGTCATTCCTCCAAAAGTCTCCACACCTACTTCCTAATACTGAAAATCTAACCCTTTCCTTCTGTTCTTTGCTAAATATCTTCTCGATAACCATGGGATGTTTTAAATGGATTCACCAGGATAATTTACAATACTACAGTTGATATTACAGCTACAAAGACAAAGTAGATGTTATAAAATTTTTGTAACTATTTTTGGTAGTCGAGCCTGTTACCCCTTTAGGCGAAGTTGAGTGTTATAAACTTTAAATTTACTTCCCCACAACTTCGCAATCCAGAGTCTAGATCTTCCATAGCTGCAATATCAGATCTTGCTGGTACAACAGCCATGAGCCTCGGATCTGCCTTCAACTTGACAAACATCATCAGTACAGAAAAAGTTAAAAATACATCACAAGAAAGAAACGAGGAGCTCAATTATAGTTTACCACCTAATTTCTTAATGTC
Source organism: Carybdea cf. marsupialis auct. non (Linnaeus, 1758) (assembly GCA_010016065.2). Classification (NCBI taxonomy): domain Eukaryota; kingdom Metazoa; phylum Cnidaria; class Cubozoa; order Carybdeida; family Carybdeidae; genus Carybdea; species Carybdea cf. marsupialis auct. non (Linnaeus, 1758). The sequence continues at coordinate 11,476 of JAAAKL020010121.1, forward strand.
TTCAAGGATAAAGTATTGTGTGTCAACACTGCATCAATAGCTACAATCCTGGACTAATAGAAGTTAAACTTCGGTGAAAATGGAGCAAATCACGCAAGACACTTGCCACATGAAAGGGGTGTCCAGGTCTGGTATTATTTGTTTTCTAGACCTCTCCGCTTAGCAGCAGGGGGGTCTGACATGCAAGCGCCCAAAATGCTTGTTTTCAAACTGAACAATATTTTGGAACGGGGTTGGGGAAACTTTCATATTTCATAGTGCAAAGTTGTAGATAAATGAGAGAATCCATCAGCCATGCTTGCAAAACGGTATATTTGCAGGACGTTTATTGTAGAGCGTGATTATCGATTCCTTATCTTTTGCCACTAGATTCGACGCCAAAGCTTTTATTGCGTAACAGGGTAATTTTTAAGTGCATTAGTTCCATTGTCAACGTTAGAACGTGGTTTATTTTACTTTGAAAACATCAGACAGTTCTATTTGCTTTCCAATGTCTCATGAACACAGATCTAGAGTGCAGGAAGTACGCTTATTACTTTCGGATGAATTCACGTGCAGTTTTTTAAAATTGTTTGATAGATGACAGCAGCAGTAATTCAATAACATTTAAAATTTTCGATGTCTTCGTCAGTCATAAATATTGGTCAACAAAAAAACTGCTTGCTCACTGTGATATTTTACGCAATCCACTTACTTTTCTTGACAACCATTCGCCAGACGCGCTCAAATTGCCACTTGAAGATATTGGCGACCCCGAATGTTGAACGGTTTAAGACAGAACTTTGCAGCCAGAAAGAATTTGCGTTGCACATTTTTTTCTTAAAATTGTGTTTCCTTGCACGTCCGCATCTTGCAGCCAATCAGTATATGCATTTATTATTTAATTTGTAATTTTCTGATCCTTTCAATAGTTTCATGGTTACATATATAGAGTCGGATTAGAAATCATGCGTACTTTTAAGATATCATGAGTCGTCACTTCTTACGTAATATTGGAGTATTGTATCACAAATAATCTCTTTAAGACATTAAATACGATCGGGTTCTTAAAGAACGTATCAGCTACTTTGTTTAAGTATATTTTTGATGAAATGCCATGGCCAATAATGATGGCCGCATTCTTATCTTTAATGGCTATAAAAGTACTAAGCTGATATAACTGGTCTCCAAGTCTATCAATCCTCTCTTCCTTGGAAAACTTGCCTATCTTAGAGTTCTACAGCTTTCACATGGAACTCGTATGGTGCAAAGTCATGCGTTATACAAATTGAGCCATGTTTACGGGAAAAGTTAATTCAAATAATTAACTCTGGAATGTGAACGCCTCAGTAAGATAAGATAAGTAAACAAAGATTAGCAATATTATGGTCAAAAATGTCGCTAATCATAATTATAACTAATAAATGCCTGCAATAAATACTAGGAAAATCAATTTCGAATTCTTAGGCTAGAATCACTTGCAAGATCAGCACCTTTTCAAGTGAATTTGTCTCTGAGTTGACGTGGCCCATGTGCAGTTAACAATTTAGTAGTAAATGGGAAGTTCTGGTTGCCACCTGATGGTAATTATATAGAGGGCAGAAACTTTTTACGTAGCATCTGTTTTTGTTGATTCAGGAATTAAGGCGTGAATCTTCAATGCTTCCCGGTTATAATATAAAAGATGAGCTTCAAATGCGCCTTTTGAAAACGTTGATAGCTGCTATACATAAAGGAATAAAGAGGCTGAAAGGATATGTAGCGGTTTCCAAGCAGAATACTAGAGTGACACGGCCTTGGATGTCTCCAATCAGAATGATAAGAGCAGAAATTTAAAGATGTTTGCTTCTAGGTAAAAAGAGGGGAACACTCACAGAGTTTTTGTACAGTAGTTAAATCTGAAAGAGAAAAGGTTGTATCCTCTGCCATAAGGAAACTGTTTGTAGATTTATCACTACAACTCCGTTCTTCTACGAACAGATTTTCATGAGGAGATTTCAATATGATAAAGCCGAGGAAAAATTTAGATCAGTCTGCTATGGCAAGATACAGATAAGTTTATTCTTATCTAATTACTTAGAAAAGCTGATATTTAAGCTCGAAATAGTGTATTTAAAGTTACAAGGACAATATAGCAGTGTCATATTCAAGTTTAGGCACGAAATACGCAAAGATGCCTTAAACATTTCAAAATGAACTTCAATAAAGGGGGCGTCCATTGCACTTGGTGCAAAAATAACTTTGCGATGTCTTCAGATAGAGAAATAAATCCTTTTCATAGGTTGACGTTGCGGAAAGCTTTTAACGATTTTGAAAATTTTGCTTGTTTCATATTATTTATCAATTGGGTAACTAGGAACTTATATTTCTAATGCTGAAACTTGATGTAGTAATACAAGGGCAATGCCATACAAGAGAAGGAGCTGATAGAGACAAAATTTTACTCATTATCTTAATGTCTCTTATAAAGCAAGCTTACCAGGCCGGAGCCGATAGCTTCTCCCTCCATACAATACAACTGCAAATACCTTGCCTTTTTTATCAATTGGTTTTATATGCTGTCTTACGTTGTTTATGAACTTTTACGTTGTTGACATGCTGGCCCTCGTCTTCCTCTTCTATCCATCACCTCCATTTTCATTTCAGTTTCCAGCTTCGTATCTAAGCTGCTGTCTTCTTCAGTTCTAGCTCTTTTCTTATGTCGTCACTCCTCTCCTTGTATCGTCTTGTCTCTTCTTTTATTCTGAGCATTCTTATTTCCACTATGTCCAATAGCCTTTCCTCATTTTCCCTGATTGTTCATAACTCCAAACCAGACGTCAGAATCGATCTCACAATGGTCTTATAGACTTCAACTTTGAATTTTCTTGGTATTCTCAGATCTCCAATCACACTACTTACTTCCCTCCATTTCCTTCATTCTGCTATTCATAATAATGACATGATAATAATAATAGTAATAATAATAATAATAAACGCAGAAGTTAGAGAGATGCCAGGAATTGAAGAGGGAAATACAACAAATATGGACTTGCAAGAAAGTGGTCATAATTCCCATTATATTCGGTGCATTGGGCACAGTAAGAACCAATCTTGAAGAATGGATAAAGAAGCTAGGTGTTCAGGTTGGCATTGATTTACT
>JAAAKL020010122.1:0-14596 GCA_010016065.2 Carybdea cf. marsupialis auct. non (Linnaeus, 1758)
TTGTTATCTGTTTAATATAATATTTAAAGGAATCTAACCTCATGGTGTAGTACTCTGTCTTCGATCTCACGAATACATAACATTTGGCGCCCCACGTTGGGCTTTTTATAGCTGACGTAAGCAAGTCGTTTGACGATTCTGCAACATTTCCCCCCCCCCCCCTAAAAAATGTTAGAACACTGTATTCCAAAGAGTTATTGAAAGTTTGGATACGTTTGATTGATTTGTTTCCCGGTTTTACAGATGATTTTGTAACTTTCAACAAACTGAATTGTATTTTGACTAGCAGGTCAATAAAATAGTTGTTTTTGTAGTTTGCAAAAATGCAAACATTTGTTTCATTAAACCTTTTAAGCTTGTCCAATTGACGATTGATGTTTAAAGTTGCCGCTCTTCGCTCAGCTGCAATACGTCAAATAAGAACACGTCCGCACTATATTCGGCAGATCAAAAATGTTCTTTATTCCTAATTTGAGAGCGACATTTAGGCAAGTAAATTCTATTAATGAATGACAATATGTGTTAATCAGCAGATCACTTCGAACTGCAATTAACTCTTGTAGTGGTTTGAAATATTTCGTTTCCAGAAATTCCAATGACAATTGTATTTGTCAAACTATTGAGTCAATACGTCCATAAGTTGAATGAGACTAATTTGATGATGGATTCACTTATGAGATAAAATGAAGTAGGATATTAGATATCATAATAGGGGAGAAAGGTGTGCTTTATAGACAACAAACGTATCTTTATGTATACCTATTTAAGTCAATAATACTTTAAAATTTGATTAATAATGAACGAAAACAAATTAGTTTCCATCGCAACAAGGGACGAAGGGAGGCAGATAGCCGAGCATTGTTTTGTACGTCGTGAAAATAAAGAGAAGGGAGACTATAGAAGAACGCTCAAAGCATTGAGAAATCGATGTCTTCCGTTATCTCAGATGCAAGAAAAAGAAATGTGTCCAAGAGGTGATACAATGCACAGTCTAAAATATTGCACAGAGGAGTATTTAACCCCTCACTTTTTTGTAGTTGACCCCATGAAAGAAGTAAGGTTTCTTAAGCTATTTTTGGAACCGTACCCTTCTATGAAGGGTGACCACGGTGAAAATAGAGGTAGCCCCCCCCCCCTAAAAGCCGGATAAAAAATCCTTTTAGGCTTCTACGATGGTGATTCTTTCAACCCTTGGGCCTTCTTTCAAAAGTAATTCCTCCTTTTCTCTCTTCTCGACGGTACTGCCTCAAAGGAAGAACTGCGTCGTAGGCAGTAGCGCACACAAGAGATTCTTAAAGAAGGGGGCGGGCGGGAAGAGACAAAGAGGCATCCCGTTCTGGGGATGTTGTAAGTCCCTACAGAGTAAGATCGGCATTTTATTGCAGCTGACGCCTTATTACGCTATTTTCTGACAATAATCACATTCCTAAGTTACACAAAATTGGGCAATCTAATTATCTGTTATTTGAGGGTTGGGCATGGTCCACCCCTCAATTTAGCATGCACTTTTCTTCTTAGCGTGAAGTAACCTTCCTTTGAAGGGTGCATCTTCGCTGGATGCTAAAATCCGAGTGGCATGTTATCGGTATGCTGCATAGACTGAAGCAAAAGGAAAGGCAAATATCTGTAGTTGATGAAGGATCTTGACTCTTCTTTAAAGAATTGTTCACCACAAAATTCCTCTTACATACATCGTCAAAAATTTTATGGAAATCCATTTTTTATTTTGCTCTTTTGAAATGTGTTGTCGTTGCTGGCTGTTTTTCATGAATGCAGAATTAGACCCAGGAACAGGTACTTGAGAATCAAGGAATCGATTGGAGAGAGACGAAGGGAACACATGGGAAGAACTTGAGGACTACTGAAGGACTTGACAAAGGAAATTTGAACGGATTGGAAAGAGTGTAGAGAATTCTATGATATGAGAGAAAGACACAAGAGTATCTCAATTAATTTAAATGGCTATGATCTGTCTGACAACAAGCAAACCGCTATATAGAGTGAAAAATCGGAACCAAGGACGCATAGTTGTTCAATGGGAATAAAGAGAAGTAGCTAGTACAATTTGTTGTCGCAACTTTATGATAAAATAACGATTATTTGAAGCTGAAAGGCAGACCAAACTTTCGTCATATCTTGTTTTAATGACTTTTATTGAGAAAAAAATCCTTAGTTCATTTCCTGAGATATCCAGAATTAAAAGGAGTAAACACTACCTGCGTCCATCATTCCTTCCGCTAAATAATTACTTTTCCAACTTCACATTAAGTTGAAATAGGCAGCGGTGGCTTTAGGTGGTGAACAATCAGATATTGATAAGAAGTCTCACTTCTCTATTGGGCACCAAGTTTTAATGCGAAGAATCTGTTTCGTTGTGTTTGCCCACATCAATCTTGTAGAGAAAATTTGAAAATTTGAAACTAGACTAATTCGAGAGATTGAAATGCCTCTAGAAACTCTGCACAATTATGTCTAAACCGCATCATGAAGCATGACTTTGCATAAGGCTCCGAAAACGTCATTCGGCCAAGAGCCATGCATGCTCTAAACTCGGGAATGCCAAATTCGCTTCAGTAAAGTAAACTCTCTACTTGGGAAGTTTGAAAATTGCAGAAGGTAGAGATTTCAGTTTCCTTAAATCGATTGAACTATGAATCAGAAAACTGATCATCGGATATAATGACTAATTTACTAATTGACTTCAATTATAAATAACATAAGCTGCATGATTTCACTAAATTTACTAAGATCTTTCAAGGGTGATGACAGAAACATACTTTATATAGTCGTATCAGGCCCGTAACTAGGACGAATTTAGCAGGGGTGGCAAGACATTTTAACAGGGGGCGATGTAAAAATTGCGATGTGAAACTCTTTGTACCAAGTCATGTGAAGTTTCTGTAGGCAGGGGGGGGGGGGCAAGTATTATTGTACGAAGGGGATTCAACACCCGCCCCCCTTGATTACGGGCCTGAGTCGAAGTATTAAGAAGCAGATAGGATCAAGTATTTAGGCTCCACTAATGTCAGACACACTGACTCGTTAAATGGTATTTCCTTGCATATTTTTACCCTTTTGTATGATATACAACTTGAAGCTACAAATTTCATTGCCGTTTCGACTTCAGTTATCGGAACGTCGGCGTTGCCTGTTTATGTTTAGCATATACTTTGTAGATTTTATTATCAATGCCTATGGATGTACATGTATATGCATGTATTATATATACATTGTAACGATGACTTCGATGACCACGATCACGATGATGTTATGATTATTGTTTTTGTTTGGTATTTTGGTAATAATCTTGCCAGGTCGTTTCAGTACATGCACTCAATTAAAACTTGTCCAAGGGGCACATGGAGTGAAATAAAGTTGGAACCTAGTGATTTATATAAAAGTTCATTTATCTACCAATAGAAAAATCTATATTGTATTAATTTAGTACAAACAATCCATTTGCAGGAGTGACTTGTAGGTGTTTGCTCACAAACTTTGGTCAAGATAGAAAAAACATCACAATGAACTAACATTGACCTGGCCCGGGCAAAGATACCAGCAGCCATTTGCATTCTAACGTAAGCATCCAGAATGCAGAAGGTGGAGATATGGAAACAAAACGATTTTCAGTAGAAAGGGTCTGTCGATGAATGGCCCTTTTGCAGGTTGCTGAAGACGCCAAAGTGAAGCAGCGACTTTTAGGCTGTTTTTAAGGGGTGGAAAACCCCACATTCTTAACTCATACTCCTTCGGCAATTTTATAAAATTGATATCACACGTCGAATGGTTAGAATGATTTATTTTCATTGTTCTTTTCCAGATATTTTCATCAAAATGCGCGAATTGCTAAAGCTGATAACATGGAATCACAAGGACTAGTAGATAACTTGAAAGAGTTCGAGATGTCAGTGGCTCCCTTCGCACTTAATCTTCAGCGAGGCTATTTATTCTATTGATGAGGTATTGATAAAATGAAAGCGAAGTTTGCTATTTTCATTCCTGTATTACAGTGCCGTAGAAATAAGTTGTGTTTCTCCCTTTGACATTTTTGTTGAATGTACGTATGTCTTAAGCTCCATATTAGAACATACATACATGTTCCCTGTTGTTGAAAAGAAATTATACATGTGCAATGTCTAATTAAAACAAATTGTTCTCGCATTCTTCAACTTGCACAAAAAAACTACTGGTAAAGTTTGCCATCATTTTGTTAATTTACCACAAGAAGTGTCATAACTTTTACTTATCATTTAGCCTACAACGCTGGGCATTAATTGAAGCAAATCAGGTTGATTCTCGTTAGAATCCATTGTTGATCTTGAACAACATGATTTCCTAGACTTTTACAACACACTTTCCTGTTACTGATAAGAGGAGAAGAGCAAATATCGAGTAATATCTGAAAGAAATTCCCCTTTCTAATGACATGCATAATTTAGTGTATTCTCATCTTTCAAGTTTTCATTTTCATTTATTTCTTGATTTTGCTGATGTCAGCAATATGTGTGAACTTTATTTATATTTTCTGTCACTACGTTATTGTGGTATGTCAACTCAACTAAGAAACAGCCCACAAATGATGATTTTGAGCAGCATATGTTTATCCACAATTCTTGGAAGTAACTGTTAAAGCAGATTTAGAGAAACTAAGCATATTTGCCTATAACAAAATTTTCGCTGCCATATATAACCATAAAAGTATCCAATCTTTCTGGGGAGGGGCAAAATTTTGATTTTAAACCACATCCTTTCATGCAACAGACAGTTTAATATTTTAAAAATATCAACCATTATTATTCCGAAAACTGTCAATGTACTAATATTGTCTTCTGTTCGATGAATGGAGTAGCGTACACAAGACGATAGTTTTTCTATTAGCATAACTAGGTTTAAGATTTAGAACCTTCAAATCAGTTTAAGAGTGTTTTGGTTGTTTAAATTCACGAGCACATGTTCACGAGGCCCTTGAGCTGGGTGGTGTCTGCAATGTTTTATTTACAAGTGCTTTTTTATTACGGATTTGGATGAATTGCGAGAGGGATCTTTCTGAGACATCGGGGACATGTTTATATTATGGTAATTACGGTAGCTTACTTACCATTTATCTATTGTTGGCAATGGCTAGCACTCCCCTCCCAACTGGTAATTTTGTAAGCTCCAGCTTTAGCCCTCCATAATCCAGATTTTTTGTTACTTAACCAAGCATTAGGAGTGGGACTGGTAGGTCCTTGATGATGTGGAGATATACATTTTCTACTGTGCTTTGCAATCAAGATAAGTAGAACATATCACCTCGCAGTTTCGGCCCCTCCTCCTCGACTACTCTTGCGGAGTGGCCGGGCCCCTTCAGATGGAGGTGGTATCCTTGCACTGCACAACACGTTTTCAAGTGCACAACAACTGTTCAACTTCCTAGCTAACCTTGATATTAGTAAACTTAGTTAGGTTTTCAATATTAAGCCTAAAAGCTTAAAGAGTGCGCTGATCAGACTGTTGGGAACGTTTTCATTTTCTACGTTTTGCATATTTTAGAATTTATATATACTTGTTGTTTGTATTCATCATTCATAAGGGGGTTTAGTTAGTGCGTCACTCATTTCTTTGATTTTTTATCAGATACAAGAGGGTACTATTTGCCCAGACTGTATAGGAAATACTTTTTGTCAGCCGATGCACACAGCTGCTAGACACGAACGGCTTTGTTGTAAGCCGGGATTTCATTGCGGTTTAGTCATACCCATATTTCTTGTAAAAAGGACTGATCTGAATATTTTCTCTCAGCCAAATGGTATTTGAAAATTAGCTTTCTGTCCGTCTAATACTGTGCCATGTTAAGCAAACCAAACTTTACGATCTCATCTCTCTTTTCCATTTGGTGCTTAGACTACGCCACTTGCTTTGATGACTGGCAGTAGTAGAGTTCATTAAAACTTTAACTAACAATTTTTTCATGAAAATCGTTCTTACTATTTGTAATTTGGTTGTCGCAACCTAATTTAATCATATTTTGTGAAAGTTGCGTACCACGACTTTCAGACTGTTGTTAGTTTCTTGAAAACAGTGTACCATTTCTTTTTTGATGCTAAAAACCAAAACAACGCAACATGGATATGTATTCATGTATGAAGCAGACGCTGAATGTAGCAGTATATCGATACAGAATCTCAGTACATGATGAATTCAGCTGACTCTAACGTTCAAACCGACAATTTACCTTTACAATAAAAATCCTTTCTTTTGGGCTTTAAAATTTGCTCGACTGAGCATAATTTCCGTAGATCCAAGGGTTTCTCCAGCTAATTCCCTTGCAGCTAAACCTAGCTTTGAGCTGTTTCTACTGACCATTTTACTTTGCTACAAGAGGGGGAGGGAGCAAGAGCTGAAGACTTTAAAGCTTGCCTCGCCTATTGTAGATCAAGTCCCTTTCTTTTACTATCCGGTGATCTTCCTCATCCTTAAGTGCCATATTTTGTGACATTGGCGGCCATGAACTGCCAGGCTTTCCTGTCCCTGGTCAGTCTACGAAGTTTGGTCTCTTCCATTCAAACCCATGTGTCAATGCTCTGCAGAAACCTTGTTCTTTGACGCCCTCGATCCCTCTTTCCTGCTATCTTCGCAGTGAGAAACAGGCTTCTTAAATTACTTCTCCTCTTCCAGTGCCCTAGAACATCCAGCTCCTCATTCTTAATTGCACTTAATAACATGCGTTGTCTGCGTGCCCGCTCCAAAACGACTGTATTTGAGGTGTGAATTTTCCATTGGATTCGCATCATACGTCTGAGGAACCACATTTCTCTTGCTCGCAAGCAATCCTCTCTTTCTATCGGATATTGTTTAACACTCATATCCATACTTTAATAGTAGCTAGAACATAACAGTCTAGAATTTTAAGTTATGTGGTTAAGGTGATAAGGTGGGTTACAAAAAAGTTTCTCTTTCTGGAGGAAACCTCTTTTGCAAGAGATACTCTCCTCTTGATTTCACTGTCGCACCTATCATATGGTGTAATCCAGCTTCCCATATTGTTAACTCTATTCACTTGCTTCAGACATCAATCTTGATGTTGCAGACAGGAAAAACTATCTTTTTTGTAACAAGCGAGACATTAAGTTTTTTGCAATTGATGCATAGAACCTTCTTCCGACATTCAGTACCAACCCTGTTTATCATTTGCTTAAGGCTAAATTCTGGTGATGCAATAAGGGCGGTATCATCAGCATACCGTGCCGCCTATCACCACTCCTGATACCTCCTCTAGGTTCCCCAAGGATCCGGGGAGAGAGCATATCCCTGCCGTACTCCTTTTTTGATTTGAACAAACTTACCCACATTATTGCCTATTATGATTGCTGCCGTTTGCCTCCAATTCACGTTTTGGTGATTCTCAGGTCCTCCTCATCGAGGTTAATTTCACTTATGATATTAAGCATCTCGCCATGTTTGACATTTGTATAATCAATAAAACATATATACAAGTCCTGTTTCTTTTCAATGGCCCTCTCTGATAGCATCCTCGACACGAACATGGCATTCCTAGAATCACAGTCCTTTGAACTTTCTACTTTGAATTTTCTTGTATAATTTTATTGCTTGCTCTTTTCATCAACACTTTCAATAGGACCTTCACTAGATGACTCACTAAGCTTATTGTTCTGTGCACTGCTCTTTGGTAGGGCACTTAAGATTGACTTGCTTAGCTCTGGACGTATTTCTCCTGGGTTATATTTGGTGATTACCCTCCTGTATATTAGGCTCGTATTGTACTCGTATTATACTTACGAGTCGTATTTCGAGACAATCTGACAATATTCAGTAACAATTTGGGAGCTTTAAGGCCCCTTGGCCAAATGCAGTCTGCGATGGATCTATGCATTGCAATACAGTTCAGGTGAGATAATACTTAGGATGAGCTGGAGATCCAGTATTCCTCCAGTGTGCTTAGGTTGAAATGTGCTCCTCATTTTGTTCCTTTTCTTTATGAAGCATCAAATCAAATAGTTAATCTCAGATGATGGCAGCCCTTTTAATTTTGTCACTACCTCTTAACTTCATATAAACCACACTTTCCAGTTTTTAGTAGCTTAAAGACAGGTGAAGTATCTCCTGAAACGTAGCTTGAAAAAGTCTACGACTTATGACATGATACATTGTACCATCTCGATGACATTAACACTGTTGAAATATTAAGTTTCAAGAGATGCTATAGAACAATGAAAATGTCCCCATCGGGATGAAGTTTTCACTTTTCTCTAGTATCTCTTTAAACTTAATATTTTCAAATCCTCTCTCCTCTATATTGAAATATTTAAAGTTGACTCTATTTGTGGCATCAGACTTCATACTAAACACTTAAAAAGTCTCAATTGAGAAACGTCAACAAATAATTATTATAATTTTTTTAATAGTGGGGAGTTGTGTGGTCACCTCACTGATATCAAGACATTCCAATACCACCCTCACCGATAAAGGCGGTTTCCCTAATATTAGCTAGTAATTGAGCGTTAGAATCACTTTCGTCTTCATCTTCATCTATGATTACATGGAATCCTTGTGGTTAAGATATCGGTCTTGGTGCTAAATCCCTCCCCATTAACAGCTTGATGACGGGCACCTTAAACATCACTTCATTTTTTGTTCACAGTAAGTGCTATCTTGTTCCATGAGGAAAACACTAATTAGAAGCCAGACAAAGTAAGAGTATTACTTAGGTTATTATGGGTGAACAGCAGTTTCAGCCACTAGTTAACTTTTCCCACTGAAAACCATCAGTACAATGGACCTGAATGCTTTCTGTATGGCGCTTCTAAAACGAGTATGAATATGTCCTCTTCAGTCTCACTGCAAATGTTAATAAATAGTTGTTAACGTATGAGTCGATTTAAACAATCCTACAAATATGGATGAAAGATGGATTATGAAGTTAATTCTAAAGTCTTCACCTGCTTCCTTCAAACGTTTTACAAATATGTTTGTATCTCCGGTTAAACTCTGAAGTCAAATTGACAGCAATTTCATTTTGCCTGACAATTGGAATATCGTCCTTGCTGTAACTCTGAGCTGATAAACAGCTGGCAGATAACATATCAAAGACTGTCTAGCGATGAATCTTTCTAATAGCTTAAAACTAGCTTAACAATTCCACAGCTACTTACTGGCCTTACCTAGCATTGCTAGTAGCCTGGTTGATGACGCAATCATAATCTATGTAAGATTTTTCTATCCTTAACTGAATTACAACAAGATCTTTTAAATTTTTAAACAACTACATAGATAATTAATTGGAGTACCATGAATATCAAAATGATATCTTAAATAATTGCAAGTATGCGTGTGTGAATGAGTGGCTAACGTGAAATAAAAGGAAGAGGGAAAGACTTGACTTTTCTGTTCACTATGGAACCCAAATGTGCGATAAAGAGATCCATCTTAGTGGAAAGTGTTGTAAGCGGGCTTGCTTTTTAGACCACCATGCATTTTAGCCTCGCTCTGAACTGATTAGCTATAAAATGGCCAGAATTTTTCCAAACTGGACTCTGTTGCGTTAGCTCGTTTTCTAAGTCAAAGGCACGCGAGGTAAAGGTATTACAGCATACGATTGCCTAGATATGAAAAGTTTCTAATCTTAGAAAGTATAAGTTCCAATGACTAAGCAGTCACAGTGGGATAAAGCAGGGCAGAGAATGAGTTTTCTGGCCTCCACGTGTTAGAAAAGTTTACATTGAGGATAAAACGCAGGATGGTATAGAGAACACGACGGTCTGTACTAACACTACCCTAAATTTGGCGAGATTCACATGGCAAGTTGTCAGTTGTAGCGGATTATTGTGGATCCCTTACTTACAGGAGTTGTAAGTCCCTTGACCACGACGGGCATATGACCAAAATGTTCTGATAACTCTTAATTTAATGAGAGTTTTTGCTTTTGTCACAAAACGTAGTATTTCAACTGCTCCTCAGGAATCAATAAGTGAAAATGGAGCTGAGATCTCCCTGCATAGTGTCATAAAAACGGAAAAAATTCAATCTTCGGTAACCTAGACCAACTATTATGCAGAATTCATTGGCTAAAAGCACAGGTGGGGTTCAGATAGGGAATTTACATACAGAATTCATACGAGGAGGTATACGGAATTGGCATGGGAGTAAATTTCCCTTCTTTTTGTAAATTCTACTTCTACTAGTGTTACACCCGTATGCGCGACATTTCATAAATTTCTTTCTTTGGTCTTAATAAGGCCTCATCTCTCTTCAAGTATATGGCTAAGTAGATACCTTGTACCTGTATCGTAATTGGGATAACTACATGAATCTCAATATAACGGCACAGGGAGCCCATCCAGAAGCCGAGGCCACCCCATAGTTGAGCTGTATTTACCGTAACTGTTGGATCAACAAAGTTCTGAAATAACCCCTCCATCCACACACCCCTTTTACCCTTGGTACTGCACTATTATAGCAAAAGCTGCCTCAGGATTGTGCAAAGACGGAATACTTATCCCTTAATTTGTTGCTTAGCAACTTCTTCTATAATGGGACCTCATAGTGAGATAAGCAACGGTTTAAAATCCATCCGGTCCTAGTATCGATGTAGATATCTTGGCTTAAGTTGTAATCTTTGCTATCACCTGCATTAGTTCTTTGATTGGTTACCATGACAATATACGAAGTTGAGAAAAGCGGTTCATGAAAGTACTCAAGGAGGGAATTTAACACAGTCAGCAGTTCTGTTCCACTTTACAACTATTCGTCAGTTTGGCCTGACGACAGATGGATTATGAGACATTGCGTATGGTCAGCTTTTGAAATAAAGAAACGGGTTGAATATAACTATACATTACATTTCTTTCACGTAAAAGGAAATGAAGTCTGTTGGATACCCCATCAATATTAGTTGACTAGCTTAATATTATTTGACTCTGGACAGAATATCCGGATTTCCCCGAACTTTTTCTATTGTTCTGGGTTACCGTTATTGGTATTGAAATTATAAGGCTGCTTGATCCAAGCAATTCCGTTTGCACTTTGGATAGTTATCAAATCTGTTAAAGATTTTATTCCGTAGTCTATCCGTGGAGCAGCAACACATTGCATCCGTTCACTACTCTTCTAAGTTTATGGTCAGAATTTCTGGATTCTCTGAAGGTAAATCATAAACTTTTTTGATACTCTATGTTTCTGTTTCATCGCATCAATTTTTATATATCTAAGAATTTGATTTTGCAAAAAAAGATCTCTTTTGAGACAACAACTTATGCACTTACTAAGATTAAATTTCTCTCAAGTTGATGATGATACGGCTGTCGAAATGCCTTCAGCTGATTACAAGAAAGATGTACAGTAGCAGTAGAAAAGTACAAAGACAGTTTTGATTTTAAAGTACATGCAACAAGTTCTTTACATTCTTTATGCTTCCTTTCTTTGTATTTTTGGTGATTTCATCGATTACGTAAAGTGCCAGGGGTAAGTACGCATGTATATAGTCCATATCCTATAATATTGTATTGGAGTATTTGTTTCTACTTTTTAAGACAGTAGGTGCACGACATAAAATGATTGCTATAGGCTTGCTTCATGTCAATTTCTTAAATCTATTTACATTAACGAAGGAACTATATGCACTCGAGTTTCCTATTTCATGAAACGGTATGTCAAATGAGGGTGATGAATCCTCCCGAGGGTATCGACATATTAATACATAAGTGCCCCGTCAGTTGAGCGGCTAAGTTAATGGATTATGGTGAAATTGCCTAAGTAGACAACGGTCGCTTGAAACCTCCTTCACGTTTTCAGAAAGCATATTAAGCGGGATACGACTGTGAAAAAGCTGGGCCATCCCCCAAAAGATACGCCTACAATCCACGTTAGACAGAGTCCTATATGTTACGTAGATGAATTGTTCATGTTATCAAATTCATTCAGCAGAAAGTCATCAATATCCTGATGACCTTGCGACAAAATTCTTTCTGATCACCAACTACTGTGCTTTCGATAAAAGCCATAATGGTAGTGTATATTTGCTTATACTTTGCAGATCTGTACGTATGATACACACGGTATCTATTCATAATAACAGTCTTCATGTTATGAGATATACAATAATAATTACATTGTTTAGTCTTTATGTTCTCTCAAAACGTTTTAATTATTCACCTCCCTTTCCTCTGTTGTTTCTTACACTTTACTTTGGCCTGTGGCCATTCGAAACTCCTGGTAAACGGTGCATCGCATAAAATTAAGTAAGTAAAGCAGAGTGCAATATAATCCCTTTTCATTTACTACAAAAATGTATCTTACCAGCTCTAATTAGCGCCACGGAAATTACCAGAGATTACCATTAACTGGAGAGGGGGAGGAGGAGGAGGAGGGGTACATCAAAGTGAACCAAAGAAAATAAAGATGTATTGAAACGAGAGAGGAAGGGGTCGTCCTCATTTTCCCAGATAAATTTTGACGCGACATTTCAATATTACGGTAAAGACCTCCGTCCACACTATCAACAATGGCCTCTGCATTAAAAGGTTCTATGAAAGCGTCTAGGGGAAACGTTTCTGGTGAATAAACAATCTTTTTACCTAGAGAGTTGTACGATGGATAAAAGTTTGTGCGCTAGAATTTGAAACAAATGATGTGTGTATAAAGTTCACAAGATGTCACATAGCATAAGACATATAGTGTTGTAATGTGAACTGTCTAGTTTGTTTTATGTCATCGTGATTAGACAAAAGATGAACAGTTAACACTTTTTTGTAAAGCTACGATGATTCTTCATGATAAACAGACCAGTTTTAACAGTAACCAAAGCATGATCGTTATACTTCTCTAGTTTTTACCTTTAGTGAATCCATCCCGAAAGATTTACAGGTTATGAGGCCCAGTATTGGTTAAGAATGGAACACTAGGATGGTTATGCTGTAATTTGAATCGTCAGTTTTGAATTTCGGTTTTCTTCGAGAAATGGCGAACGAGTTATTTTCAAAGCTCTCGATCGATTATATAAATGAGGCAAACTATGGAGTTCAGAAGTTTAAAATGGAACAAATCCTGCGGGGGAATGGGCTCTGGAAGTTTGTTCTTGGTACAGAAGCCATGCCTGAAGAAACGTAAGCTGGGTATGGAGCTGCTCAGTTGAAAGCCGATAAGGCGTTTTCTGAGTCAAAAGAATGGATGCAAGCTGCAGATGATGGGTGTAAGTCTCTGATAGATACTGAGACATGGGAATTGGCACTGTTACCAGAGGGACGCCAGGCAATTTTGTGCCAATGGGTTTTTAGGACTAAGCTAAATTCGGATGGTAGCGTTGATCGTCATAAATGCCGTTAAGGAGCTAAGGGCTACGCACAAGAAGAAGGCTTAGATTGTAACGAGACTTTTGCCCCAGTAGCCCGCATGACAACTATTAGAACATTATTAGCAACAGATATTCAGAAAGGAATGCTCACACATCAGATGAATGTAGTGATAGCTTTTCGTCATGGTGGATTGGGAAAGGAAATGTATATGAAATAACCGGAAGTGTTCAACAAGGTCTTGAAAATCTTGTATGTAAGTTTAAAAAGTCAATTTATGGTTTACAACGATCCCCACGATGTTGGAATCAAAAGCTTGATGAACATCTTAAAGGTTTGGAATATCAGCAGTCAAATGCTGATCCATGCTTATATATTAGAAATCGTGGCATGTTGTTGCATTGTTGTTTTATGTAAATGATCTAATTCTTGTTGCTGAGATTAAAGCAGAAATTGTTGAGATGAATCAAGGGCTCATGAACCAGTTGAACATGAAAGACATGGGCAAGAGTTCGTATTTACTAGGGATAAAAATCAATTATGACTCCAGACTGTCTATGGATCAGTCTCAATTTGTGAAGATATGTTGATTAAATATCCAATGGAGGATTGCAAGCCTATAGGTACTTCCATAGATGTTAATTCCAATTTTAGCAAAGCATGCGAAGGAGATAAACGGCAGATACGTCGCTGTATCAGTCAGCTGTTGGTATGTTGTTGTATGCTGCACTAGGTACTAGACCTGATGTTATGGTCGCAGTGGGGGTATTATCGAAATTTTCTTCAGATCCAACAGAAGAACATTGGAATGCTTTGAAGCAAGTCTTCAGATGTTTAAAAGGGTCAGTAAATCTTGGACTGTTATACAGTAAATCAAAAAACCCATAGTTAATCGGCTACTGTGATGCTGATCGGGGTCAATATCGTGAGACCAGACGTTCTACTACTGGTAATGTGTTTATCTTTGGAGGAGGTGAAATTAGATGGGGATGTAAAGCAGGCCACAGTAGCTTCATCTACAGCAGAGGCAGAGCCTGCCAAGAAATTGTGTGGTTACGCTTATTGTTAAGTAATCTGAATTTTCCACAAGAATGTGCAACAACTATCTTTGAAGATAATACAGCTTGTTTTGTAATTTCACACAATCCAGTCAGTCATTCAGGGACAAAGCATCTAAGGAATTAATCTTAAAATTCCTAAAGTGAGGACAGAGAGTGCCAAAAGAGGATTTTGTTATAGAGGGGTAATCACGTTTAATAAACTGCCTGCATGTTTGAAGACTTATAATTATTACATCCAATTCAAACAAG
>JAAAKL020010123.1:0-14596 GCA_010016065.2 Carybdea cf. marsupialis auct. non (Linnaeus, 1758)
ATGGAAACTTTCCGTAACAACTTTCCGTTTTCCACTTTCCGTTTCCGCGAAATTCTTGAAGTGGAAATCCACCTTTATGAAAAAACATGTACGTTTGCTCAGTGCCTTTACCTCGTTTGCCCGCTTTGCATTCTGGGTTTATTTATGACGTCAGACACTTGCCATGTTAGACTGCCGAAGTCGAGGACAAGAGGAAAGCAGGAACCCATTACCGTACCTCGAAGAGGATTCATTTCAAAGGATGTATTAGGTTGGATTACCAGGACGAGATGTGGAAAGAGTTAGTCATCTTATAGACTGACTACTTTATAGGTAACATACGACTAAATGAACTGATATTGTTTATCTTGCATGTTAGATCTTCGTTTTTCTATCCCATTATCCACCATCTTGGATTTCGTGTTGTTGGAAGCGTACCTTGTTCCATATTTAACAGGGTTTCAAAGTTCCTTCGCGTTGTTCGTGTAGCTAGTTGTCAGCTCAACATTGTACTTGATAGATTTAATGCAAGCGTTGGTTCAAAATCTGTAGTATTTCTCCGGGGTACAAAGTATATCCCACTGGGCCCTATATTAACGTGGCCTAGCGATAGCACGTTACCGAGGTTCGTTCTAGAACACTAGGTTTTTCATTATCATAACATATTGACGTATAACAGGATGGTGGTTGTTATACAGTTGCCTCTTTGCGCGCATTTAGACATCAAGCAGTTTTTTATAACTGGAATATTGGTTTATTGGCCACCTTAGTATTTAATTTTAAGAGTTGGCTGTATTGTTGTGAAGGTCCTCTTGCGAGTGCAAGTTCTTGCTCTGCCAGTACCAGTACCGGTATGTATCCGCCGATTCTTTGGCCTTAGTGCTCGGCAACAACCGATGATCCCAGGTGTTGTGTCAACTGTTGATGGCAGTTGCAGCAATTAATCGTTCACTTACCGTACCGTATAGTAGCTTAGGCATACTATTCCGACGTACTGGCTCGAGCTACGGTACCAAATCCAGATCCATAGACTTGGCACTGGTTGTCGATGTGTGTAAATCTTGAGAGGTGTACAATATATTACCATATGTTAACATCTTTCTAAACTAACCTCATCAACATCTCTCGTCTGTAACCAAGTGGGCATTGTACATTTGCGTTGTACCGGTACCGGTACGTCACAATTTTTAGTGCTTACAATTATCTCCAGTTTCATGCCAGTTTCTAGGTGTTCATTAGACCTACCTTGCACGCCTACCTTAAACATTTAGACTAGTATTTGTTTCTTGTTTCATGTGTAACATTTTGCTTTATCATTTATGTCTCTATGGATATGGTAGTACTATAAATACGTTTGTAGCTAGCATACAAGTCTACCTGAGCCGTAGGAATTATTGAACAAGTTACCTAACTGCGGAATATGTGCTTGAGACCAAACAAGGAGTAACATGTCACCAGAAAGGAGAAAAGCAGTTGATACTAATAGATAGATATAATAGACTAGACTGAGATTACCGGCATTTTAGTACTTATTTGGCTTTGACAACATAATCAGTGATCAAGTTTAGTATCAACAATTTTACTCAGACTTTCTGTTCAGCGTGTAGACTTGCTAGCTTTAGTGTTATATAACAACTTCTGTACCAGCTGCAGTATGGTGATCCACATGAGGGATCAGTACTGCTAGCATTCACTTATTTCTATATTAAGTTGTACTGAGCATAGGGATGTTTACCGTACAGGCTTTATGTATTTGCCTCAGAATTTCCTCTGTGGCTTTATGTGCTAAATGAATGATTTACATACCTTGGAATATATTGAATTGATGTAAAAAGACAGGTTAACTGGTTGTTTAAAAATAAATTTATATTTCCATCACTCAGGTAAGTGCAGAGAGTCAATGTGATGTGCTGGTACCTTTTTCTCTTGTTTTGACAGTGGTACTTATGCACTTAAAGCTGAGTATTTTGTGCCTCATAGGTAGAATATGTAGCTGTGTCTTATGTTGTCTCAAATATTATCAGTTTAAATTTGTTACAGCCAAGTGTACATATCCATCATTTTTCATTTGGTGTGTATCAAAATATCTGTTGATATTCACAGTGACCTATAGAATTGTGAGTTCTAATCAGGGTAGAACCAGTCTCTCTACTTTCACACTTCCTTGATACTCACTGTTAATTTGCAAGCACACAATAGTACGGTGTGAATTCATGTAATGCGGGAATTTACCCCATTCTTTGGTTTTAAAATGTTGTGCCCGTTGTACCCAAATCAACGATACATAGTGTTGCATTTAGTAACAAAAGTTCCTTTAGTTATTTATTAACTATACAGAGGCAGTTTACTGAGATGCATACATCATAAGGGGGAAGGTTTTTTTTCTGCGACAGTTATTTATGAGCCCCATTCCAATTCATTATTTACCAATTTTAGAAAGTTTCACATCCTGTTTTTAAAGGATTGTTATTTTAAGTGAATCAACTAACAAAATAATGGGAAAGCATAGTAAGGAATGGCAATGTTGATACACGAGGATTAGAGTTTAAAGGATGAGAATGGAAGTCAGAAAATTTGCCAATGGCATTGTTTAGTATTTCTCATCAATTTCCCATTCTTTGCATATGCATCAATAGAATAGACAGAGACAGAAGGATGCTGGTATTGTAAAATCATCATATGTAGTTGGCACAAGTCAAAAGTGAACGAGGCCAGTCAAATTTGCCCAGGAGCATAACCAGCGCTCGTGACTGGAACAGTTTTATGTAGTTTACCGATACTGAGATTATAGCTTTGATACTTACAGAATTGTCAAGTGCGACAAATGTTGCTCTTAAGATGATGTGCTTCCCACAGAACCCCCCTCTATAAGATGTATGCAGCTGTAGTCAACTTATGTCATTTTTAGGATTTGTAGGTTCACATTACTAATTTGGTAATCTTTTATGGAGGATGTGACAGAATGTGAGCCTTAAACACTTAAATGCAATCTTGAGGTGAAGTTTTTCAAATACAAATCTTGGTCTTTGTATCTACCATGTTTAAAAAGTGCACCTGGCTATATTCACCTTGTCAACCGGATATCAAATGTTACAAATATAATGTTACATAGGTGGCATTTTGATTTAAAATTTGAATGTATTTGGTGTAGACTTAAATGTAACCTGGTATGGGTCAAATTCTTTCTTTTACAGGTAACATTATGTATTTATGTGTTACTATTATACAGATCTTATTTGACACACTTAAGGCCTTCTTTTGCATTACAATGTATGGTCTTGGCTAATGCCAGATTTTTGTCAAGTATAACTGATTTTTATTAAATGAGCAGCAATAAGGTGGCAACTGATGTTCTTGCAGCACCATGTAAATATCTATAGATATTTATATTTTTAAATCAATATTTGATGAGTTGTGAAGTCTCCAATTATGTGAAGACAAAGCTTGCTAAGCTTAAAGTTGTTCTGTTGTCTGAAATATTGTAAAGATGCCTTTGTACCAACTGCCGTTGCTTTCATGTTACCGGATTTTAGTTGACAAAGCTCTTTTTATATTTGAGGTATTAGACCATATGATTGATATGTATAAAACAGTACTTTTGACATTAGAATCTTTCCAGTGATTACAAGAAGGCTGCATTGAAATTTATTTTGAAACTGATATTAATTAGATATATGGTACGAAAGAAAGATAAAATATCTCGATTCATTTAAAAATGGAAGACTTTTGTTTGTTTTGTAGTACATGTAACATGTCATGCTAGAGATAACACTAGATTGAATTTTTTATTTGCTTTGTGTTTGAAAATAGTGGAAAGGGAAGATGGAGCTAGTAACAAGAAATTTAGACTTAATTGTGTTTGAAGCCCCTTTGGAAAGCATGGAGTAAAAGTTAAAAGAAAAAACAATATAGTTCAAGGTCTGAATATCCATGTAAAAAGTTAGGGGTTAAGATACCACATTACATCCATATTATTCTTTGTTTCATGTTTTGTTTCATTTATGATAGAACTTGGGGGCTTGCATGATGTAATCATTGATATCATATTTCGGTCACTGAAATAGATAGGCTGCAGCATCATCAAGAGCAATCACCAAATGTCTACCTTAGCAGGCTGTGTTAAAAGTTTATGGTTTGGGTTGCAGACAGTATATTTCACATTCCAATAGTTGTGAGTAAACAAAAATGGCAGATGTGTAGTAAATACATCTGGTACACTACTAACTCTTTGTGTAGCGAGGTGAACTATGTATTACTTTAAGCTGTAGAATAACGTGAGCAGGAAGTTAAGCATATAAGGATTTGAAACCCATTTTCTCTCTTTGTTAATATTTTGTGGACAGATGGGCAATGACTAAATAGTCGACTAGAATGTTATTTAATGTTGATTGTCTAGCCAAGAAGGTGGTCATTGTGTAGAATGTCATGGAGAACCAACATAAAATTTTATTTGGTAGTGTAACATATTTTTCATGAGAATGTAGGACAGCTTTCTATTAAACCTAGCAACATTGTTAGGGGTCTTTTTTGCTAAAATCAGAGCTGAAACTTAAGGTGGTGCTAGTATTTGTGAATTGGAGGAAAGCAGTAGATCCTTCTTATGCTTTAAGTCCCATTTGCAGTTGTATAACAGAGCAATCTATTATGTGAAGTGCCACTCTGCAACGTAACAAAGTAAATCTGGGCCACAATGATGCTATATCCTGTGAAGATACCTTTGCAACCTTCATTATGCCATAAAGTTTTTCACTCCTCAACTTCACCTCCCCCTCCTCCGTCACCTTCTCCTCGCCTTTTTTCCACTTCTTTCACCTCCTCATCCTTCACTTCCACCTTCTCCTTGCCCTCTGTCTTCTCTTTGTTTTCCTGGTCATCTGTCTACTCTTTGTTTTCCTCGTCATATATCTTTTCCCTATTTTGCATGCCCTTCTCATCATCCTCATTTTCCTCCTCCCCTCCCCCTCTCTTCTTCACCCTCTCACTGTCATGGTCACTATCATTTAGTCTTCATAATCTAGATCATTTTTTTCTTGCCCTCGTTATTATTAAGAAACTAGCAACAGCATTATTGGCATCCTGATAATTTGGTCATTTCCATTTTGCCTTGTGCCAGTTATTATTTTAGATATGACATCATGTTATTAATTAAGATTGATGGAAGTAAAAGAAAGGGAGCATAATCACCACAGCTTTATCATTGTGGGAGCATATATAGTATATTTGTGGTTGCAAGGTCAGATTCATCTCCTAGGATATAGCCTTTCCCCCATGTTTCAATTGAAAGTGTCAAGACAAATAGAGATACAAGTAGATGTCTTTAGTTGAAGTGTCAAAGCATCAAAACACTGAGGCAGAAACACTAATGTTCATGGAATACGTAATCTTTTGGTAAATATGAATGCATATGGTGCCGGCCGAAATTCTATCTATATTATATGTGCAGTGCATATGTGATCATTTACTTTTGTTATTTTTATTTGTTATGCCATATGAAGCAAGGTTATTGTCTATCCTCCTCCTCCTCCTCGTCATAATCATCAGCAGCAGCAGCATCATTTTATGATAATTTTTTGTTTTTATTATTATGATTTATCATTATTGTTATCGTCATATTTCATATGTTGAAATTGAAATTACTTATCACCAAAGGACTTGATTATGGATTCAATTTTTACAAAAGCCATTAAGCCCAAGACCGAATACAACGATAACAAAAATAAGGAGATCCTGATACTGAATTTCATTCTCTCACTATATACGTGCTTAAGTGCATGCAGTTGATACTTGAATATTTTTTTTGGCGCAAATGCTTGCATACCTAGATTGCTCTGTTGTACAAGAAGAAGCAGTTGTTAAGAACATCAGTTGCAAGCCTTTGTAAACTCTTAACTTATTATTCTGTTGTTTTATTTTGCTTACTGTCGGTACTCAGTATTGCATGATGATGATCACTGCTGTATGTAGTAGATATGTAAATGTTTAATGTTACCTGGAGTATACATGATGGAGTTCCTGCATTTACCTGGGGATAACAGTCATGGTTGCACTGTTTGGTGAAGCACAGAAGGCAGTGGTATCTTTTTAGCTACGATATGCCATTGGAGAAGGAAAACCTTTGGATTGGATAAAGTAAGCTAGACCATACAAAGACCATAGATGGATAGCACAACCTTTGCCTATGGAAAGAGGCATTATCAAGTTGTTCTGATGCCAAATAGTACATACCTCAAATGCTATTATGTAGCATCAGACTGAACTGCCATGTGCCCTTTTGATGGGCACATGGCAGTTTTTGAGGCATACAATGAAAATGTACCTTCTGGTATAAAGTTGATGCTAGTGAATGGAAAGGACTTTACAACCAGTTGTCTTTATTATTATAGATGCAATCTGGAGACGACAAATTGGAATTCAGCAGAGTTATTGTCTGTGCATGCAATAGTTCCTCAATTTTATTTTGCCTCTGAAGTCATATTTTAGAAAGCTGTGTTAGACTCAATAGCTGCAATTTTCTGAAAGTAGAAAGAGGACAAGGCAGGTCCCATTGTCAAGACACCAAAAGATGACAAGCACAGGGAGTGATTGCCATTTTTACTACTCCGGAACTTGTTATAAGGTAAGAGGTTACTGTCAAATATATTGATCAAGTGTTGTTGTAAGAGTTGTACTGTGATGTAGAGTATATTTGGTATTATCATATCTAAACCATACAGAAATGTTTTCATGATCATGTTTGGCAACCATACCTTCGATTTGTGACTCAAAGCAATCTCATCAAGAAATATTCTTCAAAGGCAGTTATTTATTTTAAATTGACATTTTTTTTTACTTAAACAAAATTTGTATTGTTTTGCATGCCCGTGAACATTTGAGATGTTCTTGATTACCAAATGTTAATTGATGCATTCAACAGATATCAAATAATACCTTTTTGACCTGTTAACCATGGCCAGAAATTGATTTGCATTAACCTTTTCACATCCACTGATATTTAGCACCTAAGCATACATCTAGAGTTGTAGAACAAAAATTTAATTTTTATGGTAGTAAGATTTTGACAAGACATAGTGGGTGTCTCTGATCTCAAATAATGTTAATTGAAGGGAGGAGGTGAACAAATTATTAGTAATGATAGGTTCATTTTCAGCAACGTTGCTTCTTCAGTTCAACAAACTATATTTATGAACCAGTCATTTGAAGAAAAGATGATGATGATGTAGGTATTAGGGTATGTGATTTTTGACAGTGTCTGGGAAGTAGTTCATTCTGATTTGATTTGGCAGGGAGATACATATCTGATGTGCATATGTTTGCCATGTTTTTGAGTGGAAATGATGGTTAAGTTAAGGACAGTATACAGCATTTATATAGCACCTGTCCCATGCTAGGCATATGCAGAGGGAAAGTGTGATGTCATGATTTTGAAAGTGTTTGAATTTTGGGAAAAATACACAATTTTCACTTAGCACTATTGATAAGAATGCCAATGGCCAAATTAAGTGTTGTCCTTTCCCAACACCAGAATATCAGGTTTTAAAGTTTTTGAATCTCTCTAACAAAACCTTGTTATTTGATGCTGGTTCCTAACATACGGAACAAAGGAAGATTGGCAGAGTTTTCACCAGAGATTTTTGAAATTCAAAGGCCTCTAGTTTAAACACTATATACACTACAGGTCCGGTATGTTGGGAAACAGTAAATTCAAGGGTTGCCTTAAGATATCTGGATTCAAATCTTACTACTTCCAAAACTTTTGATTTGTGACCTCATCACTTTCCCTCTTTATTTAAAGATACTTTACAACCAGCTTTTACCCCATAGCTGCTCTTAATTTGTTTCTATTCCACTTCCTTAGGCATGTAGACATGTAACAGCTGCATCCACTGTACTTACATGTTTTTTTTCCCATCATAACCATGTCCTGATTTTACACCCTGGTTCACTTGAAAGTACAGTCAGATTCACATCTTACTGTAAAATGTAGGAAGTGAATTAGGATGTGAAACTCTGATTCCCATAACCGTTGGAGAGCTGCTCTGACCACACGGACACCTTTGCCTAGATTTTGAAATCATGTTGAAGCTTGATTAATCAATATTCATACTGTTTATTTTTGCAGGGAGATTCATGTACCTTTCGGCACCAGCCAGCTGCCCTTAACTCAGACATAATCTGTGATCTATGGAAACAGGGCATCTGCACTCGACCTGTATGTGAATTTCGTCATGCCATATTAAATGTAAGTAACTATAAATTGTAGCCTTGCGAAGAATAAACTATCAGTCCATGGTGACATCCATTTTCCAAACTTAACCTTCTGTTGCTTTTTTGTGCTCTAATTTCTCAATACAATGACTTCATAAAAATTATATATGTAAGCAAAATCTGCCACAAAAGCCCAGAGGAATTAGATTCTTTGAGGTAGTGAGAACAAAATTTGAAGTAGCAAAATATATCATTTCTGGCATACTTGATCTTGAGCGTAAGGATGATTATGGTCCAAGGTCCTTTTATTGAAAGATTGTGTAAAACAACTGAATTATAACACACATGTGGGCAAGAGGTTTAAATTCTTCTACGTGTAATGGTTTGAATCTAAATTGCTCCCAGAAATTTGCTACAGAACTAGTTTCCATTGTGTAGATTAGGTAGTGGGTAAAGACTTGCAATGATTCATCTTCATTGATATATATCACCTTTAGTTAAAGCTGATAGGGCATATAGGCCTGTTATATTATTGTTTCATTCAAGCTTTTAATTTATGTTGGACAAGCATGCTTTATTACCCCCTATAGCCCATGCTCACACCAAAATTTCTGGAATTTGCATTTTGGAAGCTTCATTGTTTACTAAGAACTTTCCACCCAAATGAAAAGCAAGTGCTGTATTTACTCAGGTTTAAAGCAGAGTTTTGGGTCTGGTTTAAGTATCAGAATCAGAATCCAAAGGTTAGGGAATCAGAGATTCAAGCCCTTGGCCCACTACAATATTCTTGATAAAGATGTAAACTCAGTTGTCCTTTTCTGTTTTCTCAGTTTAATGTCTCCCCCCCCCCCCTCTACTCATGGCGTTTGACGGTGCCCATAGCTATGGGACTTGTTATTGAAGCATAGAGCACGTTAAGAGTGGATGCCCTTCCTGACGTCACCAATGGTCCTTCTGCGAATTGAAGCCTGGCCATCTTGCCCCTGTTGATCTGAAGGCCAGGAACTTGTCCACTAGACCACAGTGGCTTCAATTGCTGTAGGATATGGCACATTGCTATAAGATATGGCGAGTATGACTGAAAAGCACATAAGCTGTGTGCTGCTTCTGCATATCTGTGTTCCTCAGGAAATTGAACAGAAAAGCCTATTTTGTTATCATAGGCCTCCAACAGTCTCATAAAAATTGTATTTTTGAATTTTTTTCATAGAATGTCATAAAAAATGGTCAAATGTCATTTAGGTTTGCATGAATAAGGCTGGAATCCTGAGTTTTAGTGATTTTATCGGCTATTTTCATGGTATTTATTCAAGAATGTTCAAGGTCAGGGGTATTTGGGGGCCTAATATTTTGGGTGCCCATTTATTTGCCTTCTGGAAATGATTTTGCCCCAGTTATGGCCCTGGTGTGCATGCCTAGGATATGACATGATTTTACTGTATTTTTCAAGATAATATTTCGAATGACTAATGAATAACTTGAATTATGTCATAAAATGTCATAATAATCACTGAAAAATGTCCTACAAATTCAGCAAAATATGTCCTAAATTCATTTAGAAAGCTTGCTATATTTACAGTGGGAGGCCTGTTATAGTTACGACATTTCTTGGTTAATCTCAGTTGCCAGGTGCATTTTGAATATGCCCTGCCTAGAAACGGCTGTGTATAGATGCAGTGTACTTAACTTCACCTTGCTGCACTTGCAGCATGACAAGCTGTATTTTCTTGCAGATCTATTTCTTGTTATATGATTATTGATTTGTTTGATAAATTAAGATATGAATTTTATCGAAATTTCTCCCGTATTGTTGTTCATAGAAAGGAAGCAACAATGTCAAATGCATCTGGGAAGATCAACCATCAGGATGCTTGAAACCAAACTGCTCCTACCTCCATACCAAGCCAAGGCTGTTTCCTGGAAATGACTTTAACCAGAGACCTTCATTTGGAGGAATGCCCAGTGGACCTCCATTCAGACCCCCAAATTTCCAGCAAAATAATTTCCAGAGAGGACAGGTAAGAAACAAAAACTTGCACATCTTATCACAATGAACAGAACTTGGCTTAACTTCTTTCCATAGTTCTACCTGTTCTCATTGGGTTTCTGTCAACCTTTTAACTGCTAGTTTTTGTGGCTCAATATCACTACAAATATGGTCAGCCCACTATCTTCAAGGAAGTCCTCTTACCATATTTTTCATATTTGTTCATATTTATGAACTGAGGAAGGTAATCTTTTTGTTATTTATGTGATTGAATATCACCTGCATATTTACCAAAATGCAAAAGGTGAGATTAAGTAGTAACATGTTTTTGCTTTAGATATTTTTGTAGACAGCATTCTAACAAGGATGATATTTATTACTAGCCAAACAGATGTCCATACTGCCATTATTGCCCTTATCAAAATCTCCATCATGCCCCTCAAACATCATGTCATGGTTGATGTGAAATGATGTAAAAATTTCAAATGACTTTGCTTTACTTTCATATCTGCTATAAGGTTCCATTTCCTGGGCATGGATTAGCACCAGGTATGATTGGTGTTGATGGCCAGTTGCCAATACCAAGGCCAGATGGAATTCTTGGAACCCCACCACAGATAGGTAAGAGATATAGGCATACCAGTTGTTTTTGTAGGTGTGTGTGTGTGTGTGGGGGGGGGGGGGGCTGATTCTTTCTTGTTAAAAAAGAAGCCAGATTTCCAAGAAACATAAGCAAAGATTGACAAGAGGGTGCTAGATCAGCAACTTTAATCAGACAAGGTAAAGAACATAATGAAACTTATTTTTTATCACTGATTTTCACTTTTTATACGTATTGAGTTTTATTTCTGTTTCGTTCTTTATTTGCCAACTGCCCAAAATAGTTTGTGATTGTGCAAAAAGATTTCTTTTGCCCAACTTTGTGTTGCAACACCACCACTCCAGCTTTTACGCTTATGGTAAAAGATGATTTATATTGTGTATTGTAAATTTTCCGTAGGTATATTGGTAGTTTGGTATTAATAGATCCATAGACTCCAAGACCCATACTCTTATTTAAATAATATGCTTGTAATATACATCAATCTCTGAGCTCTAATTTATTTCCTTAGCTTTTTTAAAATATTTTTAATCCTTTGCTTGATACAAGGCAGTGTTACCACCCCGAGATATTGAGTTGCTTTGAAAGAAGTAGAAGTAAAAAGTAAACAGAAAAATAAATCTAATTACAAACATTAGAGATTTCCAAGAAGATGTCAAGATCATAAGAAGAAAGCTGTCTGAAGACAGAGAGTTCCAGATTTTGGCAGTCCAAGGGAAGAAACTGTTAGCATAAAAATTTGTTTGTTTTCTGAATACCTGCTTTTGCTTTTTTGAAAAGCCCCAATGAAAGAAAATAGAAATGATTTAATCAATAAAGTTTTAAATAGAAACTATTGCTGTTGCTGGGGTGAAGCAAGAGCCTTATGAATGAAATAATAGTGAACTGGGGACCCAGACAAGTTGCATGAGATGTACAATTAGCTTGATGACTATCAATGTTTTCCCATTTTTCTTGCTACCCTTTCACCTCTTTGGCAAAAGGTTAGTTAATTATTGAGAGGTATTAGCATGATAAAAACTGATGATGAGATGATATCAAGCCTGTATGTCAATATGGAACACAACTTGTTTGGATTTTTCATTTTATCTAAATAGCCAGACGAATCATTTTAGCTCTCCTTTTGAATGTCTACAAGAAAGGAAATTGCTAGTGAATCTTCAGTTTATGGGAAGGAAATAAGTTGAAGTAAATCTGTTGTCTTATTTTTATCAAATGGAATTGCTGTCCCTGACACGATAATGTGGGGGTAAAGAATGAAAGTTATGAATGGTACGAGATAGCTTTGTCTGAGATGCCACAACATTAGCAACAGCCAAGATTGATTACTACATTGGTACAATGTACAGCTGATGCCAAATATGACGTTTTTAGAGGCTGGATTAGTCTGCAGTTATTAGTTTAAAACTTTTATTTTCGTGAACCTCTTAATTTTTAGGACTTCTTGGCCCACCTCCAGTTGGAACTCAGATTCTTCCACAATTTGCGGATGGTGGTAAGTTTGACTCAGGTTAAATGAAAAGTGACTTTACATCTAGCAACAACACAAAATAGTAATAAGTATGTGCATAACAGTGATAAGTAATAACAGAAATAAGAAATATGGATTCTCCCGTCGATATGACGTATGAGAGCTCAACTGATCAATCATCTGAGCAACCTACTCTGTGAATCAGACTGAAAGTAGCTGAATAGACCACAGAAATTTGTACCCTTGAATCGTTCTTCAAGCATGTTTAGCGTGACACATGTTTGACAAGGTTGGGCTGTCCAAACACAGGTACAATTGATCTGAGGGGCTTCTTTAGTTTCCATCTCCCCAATTTGCCTCACATGGACTGGGTGTGCCCCATGACTATGTTAAAGAGAAGTTGTTAAAGCTTCCCAGCACTGGAATCGAACCTGGGTCGGTGGTTTTCAAAGGCTAGCTTTTAGACCACACGTTCCATAAGTAATACTAAGTAATAAGATTAATAAGTAATAATAGCAATAAGCAGTAATAGCTATTAATGATGTCAGGAAGGGCATCCAGTCTTAGTGCTCCATGCTCCATTAACAAGCCCTATGTATATGGGCACTGCAATAGCCCTGGCAAATGGGAGGGCACTTTGTTAAAACTGTATCATTATCATCATCATCATCATCATCATCAGTGATAAGTAATAATACTAATAATAATAACCATAAGCATGTTGTCTGTCTGATTAGCCCAGGATGTAGGTATCAGTTCCTTTATCGTTGTTTCAGCATGGCTATTTTGATGTATATATGTAAACTGCCGGTTTTAGTGGGGGTGACGACTGTGCCACGGTTCAGGGCCCTGAGCCAAGAATGGAGATTGGGGAGCCTGCATAGCTCATTGAAGAATAAAAAATTACACTAAAGGGCCCCCAAATCACTTCATGGCACAGACCCTCCTCTTGCAAAGAACCGGCAGTGTATGTTTTTCTTGCTATTGCTTCACTTTTGATTTCCACCACTTTTATACATTTTTGGAAGGTGGACGCTCTCATTTTATAAGTATCCCTGAGACTTATTGATCGATTTGTGGAAATTTTTACTTCACCACCCTTACAATGAAGCACAAAATTGTTTGTTTCCTATCTTCCTGTGTGTTAGTTTTTTGAGTTTATATTTACTTTCAGCCTTATTGTATCTTGTACAATTGTAGACAAAAGATTCCAAGAACAAGTCAAACTGTTTAAACAGATATTAAATCGTCACGAGCGGCAAGATTGTGAGTATATTGTGAATCATTATATTTCGATTCAGTCATGACCAAACACTTGGTAGATTATTCAGGGTGGAGGGGGTTAATTATTCACCTGTCAGTAGGGGCCTGTTCATGGTTTTATACAATTAAGAATGAATTCCCAAGTTGTTGTGAATGTCAAATCAGTAATTTTATACTTTTATGAAGATCAGTTTGTTTGTTCTGTCGGCTTCTGGCTTTTGTTTGCGTCCATTACAAATGTCTTTGTACTTTGTAGAGAAGTCCTTACACCCCAACCCAAAGTGTCCGCCACTGCCCACAGTGAACAAATAAAATTATCTCTTCTTAGCTTCTGTCTCCGATATTTCTTGTGCTTAAGGGAAGGTACCCCTTACATATTCTTTTCTACATTTCTCAAGATCTAGATGCCCAATGAAGCAGAGATTTTTGAGAATTTTAATTTAATTGTAAACGTTAGCTTGATTCTCTGATGGTTTCTAGCTATCGCTGAGCGACATAAAAATAGAAACAACAAAGTTTTAGGCCTCAATTTTGTAAGGCTGAAAAATGGTAGGCAGAAAATTGCTAGGGGCGGGAGGGGATAGCAAAACACCGCCAGCAGAATATCGTTGCGGTTTGCACGACAGCTGAGACCTGACAGTGTACCCCATGTTGATCGATGTTAGGATGAATGGTAAATTTGAGACCAGCTTGCCCCAGTTAGTTAACAGGGAGTCGTGACTAAGGAAGTGTGAGAACAGGATGATAATTGTTGCCACTTTGGTATTGTGGTCGCTCCTTCCAATTTATAGTGGATTGACCTTTTATACAAAAGTTGAAAGAACGACTTGGAGTCAAATGTTCACAGGATTATTGTAAGCTGGCCTGGTAATTGTACGTGTGCATTCACGAACATTGCGCTTGCACTTAGTCAATTTAAAGGTTGACTTTACACTCCGGGACCTGCGCAGATCGGAAGGGTGGTGGTAGTCAAGTGTAAGAACAGGGGGAGGCATGTTGTCAAGTACCCGGCACCTATGCCGAGTGGGTACGTGGTCCGGATTTTTTTTTGCAGGATAGTACATTGGGTACTTAGGGTGGGTCATAGACA
>JAAAKL020010124.1:2528-14595 GCA_010016065.2 Carybdea cf. marsupialis auct. non (Linnaeus, 1758)
TACAAATGGGCTCGACAAAGCTCTACTTCACTCCACAAGGTTTACAAATGGGCTCGACAAAGCTCTACTTCACTCCACAAGGTTTACAAATGGGCTCGACAAAGCTCTACTTCACTCCAAAAGGTTTACAAATGGGCTTGAGAAAGCTCTAATTCACTCCACAAGGTTTACAAATGGGCTCGATTTTCCCCTGGACAAACGTAGAGTTAAAAAGTCTAGCAATTGGGCGTTAAGTAAAGGATTTGTTCTTGTTTAACATTTTCACCAGACCCTGGCAAAGCCAATCCTCTAAGGAAGGAAAAAAAGGCATTACAAAGAATTGCTAGGGCACAAGAGAATCGTACTGCGCAACTAAAAACAACATATGTGTATGTACTTTGTCCTTTCTTAGCCACGATATCCTCTAAAAGATACATACACACATGCCCATTATCTCGTGGCAGTAAAGTGAAACGCCGGAGAGTAGATCCAGTAGAAGGAATATAGAGTCTCAAGAACCTTCCCAAAAACATGACGTCTGAATCTCATTGACTGGCATGATGTCATTGAGCGCCACACCCTCAAGAACTGCTACGCTCTTTAAATCATCATTAGCAATGAAGGGATGAGATCGCAGCAGATTACAACTGTTATGTGGTTTTTGTTTAAGATCAGTAATAGAACCATACAAAGACTATTAACAGGTTGCCACCCCCTTCCAACCTTCATCCAAGTAAAGGGGTAATGAATGTTTCCATTTTAAAAAAGAAGCACTGTCTCAATTTCCGACACATGCCGATGTTATAAATGAATGGCGCATATCTGAAAATCTATTCAGTGATTGTCACTAGGGTGTCTGGCTGGTGGCAGAGTACAGGAAGCGCATAATATTTGTTTATATTCTCAAAGGAGTTTTGGTTCATTGGTATTTGATTTAATCTGATTGGATTTGCTACCACGCCGAGCATTGTCGTTCTCTTTGTTTTTGTTCTTTCGGTTGCAGATAACTCAACTATTCCAGTCACTTTGACGTCAAGTCAATCCTTAAAAGTACATCACATGCTGACATATACTCCCAATGAGACGCTGCATCATCTGGGCATCTTCAATGATTTCCACAGCAAGCAAAAGTTTTCACTTTTACTTTCGTCTCCAAGGTCCGCGTGTGGTTTCATAACAGAGTTTTTGCAAAGGACTCTCAAGGATCTAATACAAAGAATACTGAGCGGCAAACAAAGCTTACTTTGTCAGGCTACTGATCTTATATGGCAAATCACGATGAATTCCTCACACGAGCTCCGCGAGACTTCTGTCTTTAAACATGACGGAAAAACGTAGCCCGATACGATATTATCTCCACATAACCGTGACCTTCAACATAGTCCTATCTATCTATGTTTTTATGCGCCGGACATACCCGTTGGCATGAATCAATCGAAATTGTAACAAGTGCGATGACGCGCCGCGACGTCGCCCACTGACGGAACTGAAGGTTCCACTCTAGCAAGGGAGTACAGAAGCGCTAATGTGGTTTCTCAGTGAGGGGTGTACGCTGCGACTACCCTCTATTTAATGTGCCTTTCCTGTGTTTTTACTGTTTACTCAGGGCAGTTTCAACGCACTAAGGTCACAAAATGTGGAGAGACGGACTTCGGGTTAGTGCATGTACCCACTGAACTCCTATCATTACCATGGAAACAGAATGTTGATACCGTGATGTGCTCAAGAAACAGGATTAAATTACTGTTTTAAGTTTGCAAACTTAACTTCCTTGGCACTGAATACTTTATTACGGTCATAGGTACAATGACATTATCTATATTCAATTTGACTTGTATGAGACTGAAATGTAGACATTTCACTTGTTTACGTAAAGAAGTTAATAAATAAATAAAAAATGTAAAAAGGTTTCACTTAAATTAATAAACTGAGCCCGACAAATATTGTACGTAGATGCAGTTTTACAATGTTTTCCGAGGCCTATTTCTAAATGATATGATCCATCTTCGATTACTAAAATATCACTAACTAGTGACATGCATATCAACAGTAAAAGGTGCTAAGTTTCAGGTCTCAACCAGACAGGAGCAGGATATGACAAGCAAAATTTTACTGGCGGGGCCCCATAAGGCCCTTCCATCTCAGAACAGGATTAATTTGCAAAAGTAAAGCTCCTGACAATTTAAGACCTCATATCAATGCCATTATCCTATTCTTATTGACCATCGACAAACAATCTTTATAAACAACAATCATATTATCTGCCTAAAGATTCAAAATATGCTTCGTCGAAGGACTCAAGAAGATTCTGCCTAGTAATATTCTTCCAACGTAATTGTGCTGCGTGAAAATGGAT
Source organism: Carybdea cf. marsupialis auct. non (Linnaeus, 1758) (assembly GCA_010016065.2). NCBI lineage: Eukaryota > Metazoa > Cnidaria > Cubozoa > Carybdeida > Carybdeidae > Carybdea > Carybdea cf. marsupialis auct. non (Linnaeus, 1758). The sequence continues at coordinate 4,864 of JAAAKL020010124.1, forward strand.
CGCTCGTGATTTCAATGCAAAAGGTATAAAGGGATCTGCAGCTCCCGAAAGGCCTGTTGGTTGCAACTTTGTAAGTGTCAGCAACGATATCTACTAATTTTCCCTAGACCCCAAGAGAAGCTCCTCCGAGAAGCCGTGCGACAACATAACACGAATATTGGCTAGAAAATTGTTAAAACGTTCCGAAGTCAATTCTTACCTCTTTCGGCGCCGCTTGCTCTGGCGGTACAACATCAGCCGGCTTGCTCATCTGCATTTCATTTGGCCCGGTAGTTAACATCCCATTAGCTTCCATTGTCGTCCTTTGCTCTGCTGATTCTCGGCTCTTCAGCAGATCTGCAGCTCCTCTCTTTTGTAGGTATCTTTGATAAGCTAGTTCAAATGCTTGTCCGACCGTTAATGTAAGTTCTGAAGCCTGATACATTTCATGAAAATATAAAAAGGATACCAATATCATCAATTTAGAGACCTCACAACAGGGAAGTACAGTGGTAACACATCTTGACAAATTCACAAGTCGGTAAAATTCGTCTCATAACTAGACAGGGAAAAAAGTGTTTCTTATTGCTTGATTGCTATTCCTATCATTGCTTCATTGTCTAAAGGGGGGACATCTTCACTGAAGCAATACAACATGATTACAGATTCCACAGAAAATGCCCTTCACCATTCACGTGACAACACGAGGTGCCTCAAGAGGTTGTTAATCCTGACTTGAAGGTAATTAAGTATACCTACAGGTTTATTTCAAGTCAAAAGGCAACGATACGATTGTCAATGGCAGAACAACAAGGAAACCAAAAGGACGTCACGAGAAAAGAATGTAACTGTATCTGCGTTACATGGATCTACCGCAAGTCCTTCACATTATTCATGCGGGGCCTACTTTCAAATGCGAAATTTTAGAATAGGGGCTTTATCGGAAAGATGTCAAATCAGAAAAGGCGTCCAATTCAAACTTCAACTAGTTTATGATACTAATTCAGATTTCCGTCATACCGATATTTAAAAACTATTCGATAGTACCGCTGAAGAAGAGATAATCCAACCACTGGTTGGGGCTAATTCCAAAAGTTATATTTATGAAATGATCACTAATCGATTCCCCCGATGGGCGCTGATTTGTGGGTACCAGCTCGTTCGAATATGTAATGATACGTAACAGTTGCGCAGAAACTAAGGGGGGGGGGTGAAGCGGGAAAATGTTCCACTACACATATGTGGAAATCCAAACCATTCCAAACCAGCTAAGTTTATGGACTGTTAAATTTCTTTGCTTGCAAAGAAATCAAAACCTACATAGTCCAGAAATGTGACATAACGGAAAGTGACGTAGGAAGGAGGGAAAACATAGGATTGGGGAAGCAGATAATTCAACAATAAAGAACAACTAGTTTGGAACTTCAGAAGATGACAGCGTATAACAGTATGATAGGTACCATGGGAAATCAATTCAACAACAGGTTGATACATGGTTGAAAGCATTTTCCCCGCAATAACTCTTACGACCTGTTAGACACAAATGCTACCATGACAACTGCACAATGTCACCTTTCAGTTCTGAGTATTACTGAACTAAGAACATTCATTATCATTTAGGATTTGGAAGGAAATAAAAAGCTGGGTGACCCAACTGATACCCCTTTGTGAGGGAAGTGTAAAAATTAAACAGAGCTCACTTTAAATTTTTGTGGCAGCTATTGTGCACATTTCAATATAATGAAAACCTTTTCAACTTGGGATTTTGAAGGCTTAGTAGGGTACACCAATCTAAATAGCAAAGAAATACCTTAGTTATGACCTCTTGCTGAGGTTGCAACAAAAGAAGCAGCCGAAGTGAATGCTTGGAATTTATCCTTGCAGGCTTCGGTGTGTTAAACGGAACACCCTGCATGAACGCTAACATGAAGACGCCGTTTCTTTGGTTGATTCAGGCAAACTGTAAATTGCTCACCAAGTAACTTAATAAGAACTTACAAAGTTGATGCCATGGCAAATCGACACTAAACAGAAACGTATGTAAACAGAAACTAAATGTTCCCATCCCAGGGTATACTTGACAATGGCTCACTCATTAACATAGCACATTGTGGTATTAACATTAAAGAACAGGAAGGAGGGGGTACCTCCGCTCAATATTATCTGGGTGGTGTCATAAAGAAACGTCATCAAGCTAATTGCCCTTCACCTTCAAATAAACCTAGGCAATACCATTTCATGAAACAGATCTGTCACTTCAGTATAGGTTGTGGGCTAATGACAGGCATAACGAAATGCAGTGGGCTAAAGTTTCACCGTTAGACTTAATTTTTCCCAAATTACAAAGTCTTTCGACAGGTGTGAAATTAACATTACTTCATTGTGATAAAGAGACGTTCCAGAATGGCAACTAAGGACACTTATACATCACAACACGCACTTTTCGAAAATTGATTGGTCGCGTAAGTTTCTGATGATATCACCACTTTTCCGAAATTTCAATTTCTTGTGGTTTGTAAACCTTGGCAACATTATGCGAGGCTAAAAATGTCTGTTTCGTTATCATTGGGCCTGTCAGTACGGCTTGAATGCATGACCCTTCGTTCATGAGTTTAACGACCTAAGAAGCGAGAATGCTTATGCCCTTCTTGCAGAAAACCTTCTTGTAAAACATGACTAGTCGCAAGGTAGGAGTAGGCTCCGGCAATCCAGACATTTATTCCGTTGCATTTCTTACAGCAATCAGCAGCTGCCAATTACTTGATGATTTTTATCTCAGAATATCGAAGAATAGTAACTTGGAATAGTAACAGCCCTTCCAGGAACTTAAGTACAACTCAGTTTGAAGAACAAAATGACAGTCAAGTAAAACTAAAAAGCCATGTTATCTCTATTCAGTTACCATAGTTTACTTAGTTTACATAGTTACATAGTTTACAAAAAACTCAGTTACTCTTCACTCACCTACAATAAATTCCATAGGTTATAGTTTTAGAGACTAAGTCCGCCTATTGCAAATCTATCCGAAATTGGATGCGGGCTTCAGATGAGTTCAGACGGTCTTCTAAAACGATTTTATGTACATCAGTTGTCCGGGTCCATACCTAACTTGGCTTCGGCTATGACAGGTTCATCTCTATAATCGAAGCCCATAATGATATAAATTCTTACTGATTATCTTAGGTGCCGATAAAAGAATACTAAACCGGCCCAAGGAGCACAGAGTTATAACATTTAAAACACCTCTCAAATGTATAATTCTGGAAACATGCACTCTATTCCTAGACGTAACGGTGACTTACCTCCCTTTCGGTGATGAAAACAAAACATTCGTGTCCACCAGTTGTATCATCTTTAGCAATGAATGAGAATAGTTTTGTTTCAAAATGGTCATCTGCACAATATGATATTTTGTGAAGTGGCTTTTGATGAAGTAGAACCTGTGAGATGAACGAAATAAGTGCGTTTGGGAATGAGAAAAGCTTAAGTATTCTCAGCAATCAACTTATACTAAACGTGGTGGGGATTATGTGGATCTCAATAACATGTTAAAAAACAATCCCTTAGGCACCCAGAGGTTTATTTATCCAAGACTAGGTCTGTGGCAAGGGAATAGATGGAATGATAGAATGGGACCTATGTAGTGTTCTGATTGGTTGGTTATAAATATATGAAGAGCAAGTTCGATCAAGGTACAAAATACCAAACTTACGCGTGATGTCATTATTAAATGAAGATTACAAGCTCCACAAAATTATGCGCTTGCTGCCTTATTCTTGTTGATAATGATAATCAAAATTTGAAAACGATAATCTGAATACACATCTAGATAACCCCATTCTACCCTGGAAATATTACAATCAAAACCTTGTTATTTGACACTGTTCACGATCTTATAGTGCTTTCTAAAGACCTTTACCGATTCGAACCGTTATTTTTTTTAGGTCATTCGGACGGTTACGTTACCACCGTAATGTAGAAAAAACCCTTCCTCCAAAATATGCTGTAAGACGTCATCACTTCAGTATTCTATTCTACTGAGGCGCTTCATGTTTTGACTTACAACAGTTTCATACTTTTTGTACTATTTTACGGCACATACTAGGTATTCTGACGACGTCAATACACTTCTTGAAATAAAAAGTGATGTAAAACTTGATCATGTGACAGTCGACATTAGAGTACGTGGATTTTTCAAATTCAGAAATACAAATTTAAACGCATATAGCATAGCCAAACCAGATATTGTTATTTTATTCCTACAGCATATTTCAGGTGCCTTTACAAGATTCAAAAAACAAATTTTAAGTGGTGCAAGTTAACGAAACTATAACTTTGACAAAATTGTTCACTTTCGCATCTTTTGGGCTTTATCTCACCTCTGTTGTTGTTTCTCTGACTCGAGACGTTTGACGACACCCCTTAGCATTGGCTATTTTGCAACATTGGCTATACTGTGCCTACTATAATGCCAATGCGTATATTAAGACAGTAACTTTATTGTAAACACGACTTCACGGGAATACCCTGTAAAACACGAGAATTTAATAAATAATGAAACAGGTTTAATCATCAAGATTTGAAAGGTAATAGTTTTGTTCTTGTCAAAAGGTACGAAGGGAGATTCCAATTCTATTTCTGTTCCCCTTCAAGAGGCATCAAATCAAGGAGAGCAAATTTTGGGGAATGTTACCACAGCCAGCTCCAACTATAAGTTTAAGGAAGGGCACAATACCCACAGTCAAAAGCACTACGATGGAAAATGCCAGATAATGCGAATCTCCAAACTAACAAAGTACCTATGCTCATTGTTCTTTGTCTCCTCATTCCCTTCTTCCGTGTAATGTCATGTTATACACACTTAACTCGATTGAAGTTGATGTTACAGTGCTTACACTTCGCAGCTTTTAAGTTTTTTTATTCAAATTCCACCACTAGGAAGGTTCTGCTTTTCAAACTTTACTAATTTAAACTTTAAACGATAAATTAAACAGTCACAATCTCATCTGAAATCAAAACGCAAGCATTGAAAGTGTCAATACCATTACTCACCCTTGTTTTTGCATGAGTCACCTTCACCAAGTCAACTGAAATCCATATCTCCACCTTGGGCAGCTTACTGCCCTTGTTCCCAGCCTCACTTTTGTTGATTTCATGTGCTAACTGAGAAATGAGAAGTAAGGACACTTGTCTATCTCAAATTTTTAAGGGTTCCACAAATTACAATAGTTACACAGAAATGGTGGCTTTATTCAAATCAAATGGATTTTTATTCAGATTAGTGATGTCAATAACTACCTTAATGTTTAGAGAGATTTGACGTACCTGAAGTGAAAATATTACCAATGAGGTCACTTTTTGACAGAACTAATTACGTCAATTACACACTATAAAAGAAAATATCCGCAACTTAACAAAATGCTACAACCAGTAACATCATTTAATAACAATATAGTTATTTCTAGTAACATACTCTTGGGATTTTACATGCAGCTACAGTTTCAATGGCATTCCTTAGACTATGATACATGGGAAAATTGAAATGTGTTTTCACCTTGCACGAGTATGAAATCATATGTCGAACCAACAATACACGAGGATGAAGACTATGACTACATTGTGTGCACTAACCTTTAATTTCTTTATAGCATCTTTGACAACTTCAACACCTTTAGACTGCTGAACATTCAACACTCCTAGAAGCTGAAAGTACAAAAACATTACAAGTTCTTGTTTTAAACAATTTATCTTGGTATGTTACATAATGTGAATACATAATGCTCATAGCATGCGACATTGAAAATTATCAGCTTCTAGTGCCAGACATCAAAATATATTAGTTTCTCTGTCAATCCCAAGATTTGTCTCTGGCTTCAAATTGATGCACAATAAAATATTAGTCTCCATGCCCTATTGTCTTTACGTGTGAAGAAATGCAGGTGTGGAGAATTGTGTGGGTGGTTTCAAATATTATAAAATTGTATGAAAACCCTTTGGGTCCTGTAAAAAGCCTTCCACTGGTTACCTATCAAATCCATCTTTGCAGATTGCTTACTAAATATATGTTTATCTTTCACACACAAGCTGTCATGAACTACCTAGTATAGAAATCATTAAACATGAAGTGCTTATGGCGCTGGCCCAGATCGAACCAAGGATCTCCCACACGGAAAACAAAGACTTTACCATTCCACTAAATAGTGCAATAGTAAAGTTGACAATCTAGGTAGTAGATCCTGAATTCTCACCACCACCAGCAACCTTATCTTCTGCTCCATAGTTAGCTTCGTCAGTGCCATTTCATTTATATAACCACCCAGGCAGACACACAAGCAGTCATGAACTACATAGTATAGAACTCATTAAACATGAAGTGCTTATGGCACTGGCACAGATCGAACCCCACTTTACAATTGCACTATTTAGTATGTACTACTGCTACTATTAATACTACATCTAATACTGCAGCTGCTACTGCCACTATGCTTACCAACCTACCAATACCCTCTGAACAAACCAACTCACTAACTCCTTCTGCCCTCATTTCAAGATACTCATCTTTGGACCTATCCTCCATAACGTAAGTGCCTGGCAAATTGGCATTGCAATATTTTCAAGGATGGTAGGATCTCTTGTGTACATTAAGATGCATATCAGTAGGTTTGTGAAACAGGTCATTTTCTAGACTACCATATCCCTTGTTAAAGGAAACATCTTATAAATTAATGATACTACTAGATTCTTGAAAATTAAACTTTATAAGGTCATGACTATTTTTAAAAGCTCTTCAAATTCTCCCAATCTTTCCTCTACATTAGGCAACATAAACGAAAATCATTTAAATACCTAAACTCAACCACCAGAGCAAAATCTGTCTTGTTTAATAACACTCTACCCTTGAATGCATCTGCTTCTACAGGGGCCAACTTGGTTGCTACTGCTGTGCCTAGTTTCAATTGTAAGCATAAAGGCTTCATATACAGCAGAAAACTGATTAAGGAGCTGTTGGGCTTGTTCAACGGAAATTGTGACTAGAGCAGCATCCACAAACAAACTGATCATTCATAAACAGAGGCAAGTCTTTGCTTTGCAATGCTGGTGATCAAAAAACCAACAAGTTGTTTGAAACCAGAGCTTGATGCCAGTCTTTACATCTAAGAATGCATATTCTCTCACCAATGGGAAAAACAGTGCAAACAGAACTGAGCCACCATGTGGCTTTGTCAGCTACAGTAACAGATTAATGATCTGTTGATATCTGGTGATCAAAAAACCAAAACGTTGTTTGAAACCAGAGCTTGATGCCAGTCTTTACATCTAAGAATGCATATTCTCTCATCACTGGGAAAAACAGTGCAAACAGAACTGAGCCACCACACACCCTTGTTTGTCATGTCATGTGCAACATTAAAAGACTATGACATCATACCATCAGGAAGAACACTAACTTTCATTCTTTCATGAAAAAGATATATTTTCTCTGGGATTTGGAGTTCCTTTAAGACATTCAGAAGAGGCTAGAGATTAACAGTCTCAAAGGCATTTCTCGCATTGAAAATAGGATGAACAACTCCAAAACATGATCACAGGGACTCTAACCAATAAATCACATCAATTTGGTACAGGTCATCAGGGAGTCAAATTGGTAATTTAAAAAGAAGCATTCAAAGTTATTCAAAAGCTTCTCCTTCATGCACTGTACAGCTGTTTCCTAGACGCTTATATTTAGAGACACAAGACCATAATAGCACAAACCCATAAAAATAGATATTACATCACTCGATACCTGAAACACCGGGAAAGATTTGACTTCAAACCAAAGCAATCATGCACAGCCTCATTTGTGTTATCTTTTTGTGTGTTCAATATTCTTTAAGATACAAAGTTTTATAGCCATGGTCCACAAACACTGCTGCTACAGTAAGTGTCAGTTACTCAAGACACTTTCATTGGGATGAAATGAAAGAAGGGTTTTTTTTCATCACTTTTCTCAAGCTAGACAGGAATCGACAAAAAAGTCAGCTCTGGATTAGAGCTTCTACTCGTGTAAGCTGTATGAAGCTGACTGTCAACCAACACACTAATGTATGCAGTCTGCATTTTGCCAGAGGAAAAGAGCTGATTCAGAAATATCCTAACCCTACCCAGAAAAATTTTGTGGCTGCTCAGATAAGTCTGTTAGCAGTTACTTTATTTTGTTACTTTGCTTTCTTCAGTGGTGGAATCTTATTGAAACTTGCCACAGCCGATCTGCTGATGTGTGTATTTGTGTGATTTCCTGCCAAGACAGTCACAAGTATCTGAGTGCATTACATTTACTATGCAGGGAATCCTTGTCTGTGTTGTTTTTTCATCAATACACTACTTGTTTCACTCTTGTCCTTTCCTGCTCTGGTAATGTGTATCAGTGGAGGATTTGCTCTGCTTCTGAATACCATTAATCTATATTTAACTCAGCAACTAAGAGACTTACATGTTCATGCTATAGGTATGAATTATTGCGTCTGCAAACATACTAAGCCCATTTATCAAAGTCATTATTTTAACTGTTTTAGCTATTTTAATATAATATGCCATGAAAGGAACAATAAAATAGAATGCCATAGTCCAACAAAGGTGCACATGTTGTGTGCCTGTGTGCACTACCCTTTCATTAAAAACATGGTATAAATAGCACTCCCCAATGACAATTATAAAAGTGCCACTAAAGTATTAACTCAGTTTACACATAATGCTCTTGTTGATCCATATCTGTTTCCACAACTGAACAACAGCATGAATGTCTCAATCATATCCAACATATCCAACAACGTTAAGAAAATAGGCATTTGGTCAGATAGCATAATATTCTACATGAAATGTAATCGATTTAACAGATACCTTTGCATGGTATACAGCAAAATGTTGTGTTAATGAAACTGGAGCATGTATCCATGTTTTCTTAGCAGTCCCTACAAATCAAAAGTATTCATTTCTTCTAAATTATAAGGACCTGAATTGAGGACAGTGGAGCAACAAGAACATTTCACCCATAAATGGTATTCCGATTCAAAAATCAGATATCTATTGCATATTTGCAACTTCTTTTATCATAATGGTATGATAAAACAGTTAGATATAAAAAGTCTACCTATCTTTGGCACTGTTACCATAAACTATTCAATGGTAAATTTATCATAAGTACAAAGCCAATATTGCTTTTTAAAGAATTTGTAAATGGAAGTAAGTTCAAATAAACCTAAGTTTTCTTTGTTGCAAGGAACATTGTGTAAAACATGTAAAATTAAGAGATGGCCTCACAAGTTGCAGGCTGGGGAAACTGCATTGTAAGGATAATCAGATTTTCATCATTATGCATTAACAACTACATGGAAAGCAACTTTCAACTGCTAATAAAAATAATGGACTGTTGATATGAACTACTACTTGTAAGAGCTTTAAAGCAACATATTGTATGTAACTTTGAACAGTTTAACCACCTATGTGTTAAAATACTATATATTTCTCAAAAAATACACATTTTCAATATGCTTCAATATATACATATACACATAGATAAAAATATAGATCTATTGCACTGTTCAGTCTTTTCAATTTAGTATATACTGCTTTCTTGCAAATCATCACCTGCAGCAAAAATTAGTCATTATTATATATGCAAGTTAAATGTGTGTATCTGATATGTAGCACTATTTGCAGGTTCATTACTGATGAAGATTTACTGATTTCAAATACATGATAGCCCTTCCTGCT
>JAAAKL020010125.1:0-14595 GCA_010016065.2 Carybdea cf. marsupialis auct. non (Linnaeus, 1758)
AAATAAAGTATTACATAAATAAATGAAGTAATAAATAAATGAAATATTACATAAATAAATGAAGTAATAAATAAATGAAGTAATAAATAAATGAAGTATTAAATAAATAAATGAAGTAATAAATAAATAAAGTATCAAATAAATAAATGAAGCAATAAATAAACAAATACTTCTAAATATTCTGACGAAGTCTACGACTACGACTCCAGACATGACAAATATCTAACACCAAATAAATAAATGTTATCAAAAATAATGAAATTTTTTTGGAAAGGGTGTCAGGTGAAATGTTGTTGTCGTCATCATTATCACAACTGTTAAAGTCAAGGACATAATTGATTATTATAGTCCGTATTTTACAAACGTATAATCAACAAAGGAAAAAACTTAACCTACATGGTATATCTATTTATGTCCAATGCTTTAATTGGATTGCATTTTACAACAAAATTTTTAAAAAGCTGTTTGTTCATATAATTGTAAAGGGAAGTTTTATCAAAATAAGAGAAATGTTCCTATATTTTATTGTATGACGTATTACCTGTAAAACTTGTGACGCAATAATCAATTTATGCAATTTTCACCCAAAATAATTCAAAAGACCTTAAAAAATGCTTGTCAGTAAAATAAAACAATATTTTTCATCACAACTATTGTTATTATCATCGTCGTAGTTATTATCATCATCACCGCAAGGTATAAATTCACTTGGTTCGCTCCCTCCAAGCTACTCGGTCTTTTATTGCTGTTGGTGAGCCCTTAGTACATAGCTCAGTATCAACTATAAGCTGGTCTGTGTAGATACGCCGAGACCTCTTAATCATTTGCCATAATTAGAGCCACAGAAGGTGACGTCGCTTACAAGTTCTTGATTGTTTCTCCATCGGTAGCTGCAGAGGTTATGCCTTCTTTCTCTGATTGATTTAGAAATGGGAGGCTGATGTCCATATAGGCTTTTATTTGTTGCGTGTTTCTTCTAACTGTTGTATTCCGCTGTGCGATGGAGGTGAGTGTAGGTGACATCCAGCATAGCCTCTTGCAATGTTTTTAGAGTACATATATTCTACTTGAAAAGAAAAACACGGCTACCTCTTGATTGTTTTGTACTAAGGAAACCTCGTCAATCGCATTTTTTAGCGTCCAGTGGTCTTGTCTTTTTGTGAACAGTCAGACTATTGTTGAGTTTTAAACATTTACTGATTAACACTTGAATAGATATTTGTTACTCCACAGCAGGAATATTACAGTAGCGACCAGAAACTTTGAGAAACAATTGTAAGTAGAAGAGGAGATGGCAAGAGCACCTGAGGGACCACCAATGCCACTGAATCAACTAGGAGTAGCTTATGTCGGAAAAAGGCGAATACTGCTTAAAAAGAAAGAAAGAAAGAAAGAGATAAAGAGGAAGAATGAAAGTAGTGACGTTGATACGTTTACATATTAAAGTAATGCGTGATTGTTCATAACTTTTCTTCAGACCCTTAGATTAATATAATAAAATATAAAATATATGTATACACTGATAAGAATAATGTCTATACTCTTTTACGAATACATAAATAATGACTACCACAAGAGATTTTTTCTCTATATACATTTTAAAACAAGGACATTTTTGTCTGAGGCCCAATTTTCTTCGTGAATGTAGAAAAGAAGGTCAAATACTCTTTAAAAGTTTAGGCGCAGTAAACATATAGCGAAACCTTTTGTTAACTGCATTTTAGCATTTAATTGGAAAGGTTAACAAATTATGAGGTGGACCGAGGACAAAACTATGATATAAAACTAATTACTATCTCACTTAACGACTCATAGTTTATTTAGCAATTGCTTAGAATTTTATAACATTTGAGGGTTATGTTCTAAGGAAAAAATAATTTACGTATATCAACGTCTAAGGCAGTGCAGTTAGTCCAAAGAAATTTCCTCTTGGTTTCATTGTTTCAAGGTATCTCTTCATTGCGTTTGATAGAAAGATGACATTTCGTGAATATTTTTGTCTTTCTAAAATTTTAAAATGCGTAGTATTAGGTAAATAACGGAAAAGTAAGAAAGGGTGCTAAATTAGTAAAAAATATGTCATCATCGGGGCTCGAACTGGTGACCCATGGATACTGATCATGGTCATTTCTATTTCTTTAGTATCTTTTCCAATCTGATTATCTTACGTCATCTCTTCTCCATGAAAATTTAGAAATGACTGTAAGAACTAATTTATATGGCCCTTACCTAGGTGCATTTAGTTTCAAAGTAGATTGAGAGCATATCTGCTTTGTTATCATGATCGTCACTGGCACTCCCTGGTCATTGAGAGTCGCCAGGAGTAAAAATAATTACTTTAAGATATTTGTTTAGAGAAAAATACGATCCTTACACATAGTTGAAAATAAACGGGTTTTCAAAACAGTTTTTTGTTACTTGCTCTAATCACACTCCTTTGATTGCAAACAGACTCTTTCATACACAAAAGTTTGCTTTTGCTTTCATTAAATGTAACATCAAGATATCCAGGTGAAAGGAGGACATTTTTTGATAATTCCCTGTGGATGTTTTTAGTTCTCTTCAATAAGTCAATGCTTAAAATGTAATTTGTCTTTATCATGAAGAAACTGCTTCATGATTTCTTTTGTCTCTCTTCTTCCCTAACCACAATTACTTCGATGGTGCTTTATAGCAATGGATAAATCATTGTTAGCATATATGTATGGGATTCAAATTTAATTAAGAACTTCTAAACCGCATAAAATGCATGCAAAATCAAGGCATCTGATTGGATACTTTCAAAACACAGTTTGGTATAAGTTTTACTGATTTCTTCCTATCTCAATTCTGACGATTTTGTACTCTAAGGAGTGTCAGACGAAAAAAGCTTTTCAGTACTAAAATGTTTTCGCTATTTCGTGCAGTTTTAACCCTAATACATAACTTCACCGAAAAGCTTGACACAAATAGGATAATATTGAGATAGCTAACTGGGTATGGTGTATATATGCTATATGCCTCTACTTATTGTCTAGCATGTACGTAAAATTGATAATAGTGCAAGTTCTTTATACTGAAACACACCCTAAGCAATTACTAATTTTCAAGGTTTTGGATATCTTATATGTAAATACATATAAATATATTTGGAACATACTTACTACAAACTACATATGTTGATATCTTGTTTCCTCTCCTTTCTTTTATGATTCTTTTATGAGTCCAGGCTATTGCTGTTCATGTAGAATGATATTCCGTTAGGATTTTTTAATCCGTTTTTATTCATTTTTATTCGTTAAGAAGTTATTGTCGCCAATAAAAAAGGAAGATAACTAATTTGCGGATAAAGATTTCCTTAGCGTCTATTTTCCAAGTCAGTCTTACCTCTGAAGTTGCACATTTTATCTAAAACTTATGCTTGGCTCTAACACGTTTCCTCATTTAATCCAAATTGAAATCTATTCATTAATGCTACAGCATTTTGATGACGTGAGTAGAAGAGTTTAAAAATTGCTCTATAATAGATTGCGAAATTCTCATACCTGTCCTGTAAAATGAATGTAAGATACCTTATGGAGAGATGTATTCACTGTCTCTCGGAGATCTGCCAGACCTTCCTCAGCTATTGCTTTATCAAACCAATCATAATGTGACGTAAAAGGTCTGCTACTCTTGAATGATTAGATTGAAACAATTGGCCAAATTAGTGACATTTTTGTCAGAAACTGTTTTGTGTTGTCTCTGGTTGATGCTGTACTGGACATATTATTACATTCGATTCCAACTCAGTCAATTTCAAGTTGCAATTATTGCCTTTTGAGATAACTACATGACCTATACCGATACATGTTAGAAGAAGGTATAAACTAAGTAGAGTGAGGAGAATCATTGTTGCTACTTCACTTGATAGTAGAAATTTAGACATTTAGACAGATATCAAAGGAAGCGATAGAAAGCAATTCTTTGCCGTTCAATATTTTTGGATTGACAATTTCCTTTGGTAGTTGCAATGCTAATAACCTTGGATTGACCGCAAAGGGAATGTGAAACCAATTCGTAAGCGACAAAGGCAGCTGGATTGCAGGCAGAACTATGCCTCTTTTTCATGCCGATCTTTACAGTCTTTATACTCAAGGTACATCAGTAACATATCGTTAGAGAAGTTCATGGTGACATGAATAAAAACTGACATAAATAACTTGCAAGCTGTTTTGGTTGAATAAGTCTAGTTTTGTCATGAAGAGCAATATATCTCTTTGCTTTCACCAAAGTAAACCTGCAAAATTACACTAAAGCACTTCAGAATGATGTAATGGAGCCTAGTTAGGCGTTGTCATTTAGTTTGGTACACACACATAGATACAAAGGGACTCACTTTTGAAACCTGAAAGTCAAGCACTCACCCCAATATCTCATCAAGTGATAGAAATTTGTTGTTTTTTACAACTTATCTAGTATCTGTGTTTTTTGCAAACATTTCGTGATCATCTTTTATAGCATCATCGTTTCTCATCCTTTAAGATTTGTACAATGCCAATCTTCACAATAGCGGCTATTTCTTGAAAACGGTGGCTCGAAATGTCATCTAATTGTAAACGTTTTATAACTATAGAAGATAGAAAGATAGAAACTGACATTAGGAACAGGTTGAAACGACAAAAGTTACCGTTAAGAAATTGGTCACATTCTCAGCCATGTCTACTGCGATCAAACTATGATAGCTTAATTCTTACGTAATATCAACATATGACGGTGAATATTTGATGTCCTCATTGACAATGGAATAGCAATTAAAGGAAGTGAACATATGGTTCAGGAAGGAATCTCTTCAATTCTGTGCAAAAGAGGAAGCTAGAGTCCTCGAGAAAGAAGAGATTGTTTGGTAATATGGGAAAAAGATAGCAGAAAAGCCACCTGTTTCGGGAAATTGAATCATAGAAGGGAAATGGAATTTTTAGGAAAAACCGAGGAGAGGGAGGTATTGTAATCCATAACAATCGACTTCTAAAAGGGCACATTAGGCAGAGGAAGAAGAGCAACAACAAGGGGGAGGAGGAAAAAGAGCAGCAGCAGCCATCTTAATAAAAGTTAGCTGAAAGAAATAATTAAGATGCAAACTACGTAAGATAGCCTGAGTAAATTGCTGTGTAGAATTTAGTACAACAAAACGACCAGCATAATCAAGCTGAGAAATAAGGTCAAAAAAGTAAAAAACCATAAGTTGCAGGAAGGACAGAAAAAAACAATACTAATTGTCATAAATACTTGGATTTACCAAAACGAATGATTTCATTCCAAAAAAACTTCGCAAAGTAACAATGAAATTTTTCAGGATGCCCTTTGTATATCCTATGGGCAATTTTGATCAATGAAACCAACCCCTTTTGTCCCTACACTTAGTAATGTTCTCTCCCTGAGAACTATCTAGTGCCTATGGGTGAGCTATTCCCCATTTTGAGAACGACAATTATCAAGAAGCAAGTCTGAACCATGTACCATGCAACATGATTATATACGTTAGGAGTAATAACAATGTGTGTACTTTCCTTTAAATAATGGGTGTCTTCACCGTCAACGAATGGTTACGCAGGAGACTCTCTTAATATTTCATTGAATTTTCAAGAACTTTCTACTCTAAATTCTTTCTAAGAAGGTATTTGTGTTGTAAACAAATTGTTCTTCACATTTCCATTGCTTGAAGTTTACATTGCTGATTTCATCAGTTTTCAACAAACAACTGTATTTAAAGAGAAATCGAAATTCTAACATGGTCCAACAACGGTCATAAAGTTATATCTTTATGAGATGTGATAAGCAGAATGATGTAACAGGCTTAAGTATCTACTCGTCTTCATCAGTTATACTTTAAAGTGCCGCTGCATACATGCATACCTTCGGTAACTACAAAAAAAGTCTACTGATGAGTTTTAACTATCAAAAGTTACAATATAAATTATACTAAAGTTACAGAAGCAATCAGAAAATATAAAATAAACAATTCTTTGTAACGCACTGCGTAAAATTGAGCAGCTGCTACTAGTACTATCTATTTACACAGAATTGGTAGAAGTAGAAGTTTTAGTTACAGAAAACTCTTATAAGCCGTTTGAACAAATAGTTAACTAGTTTGAAACAAGGAAAGGATGTTCCAAGTTGTTTCAGTGGCAAAGGTGCGGGTCTCTGTCGTTATGTTCCAGACAGATATGACTAGTAGACCGATGCAACTAAGTAGTCATATTGTTCTTGAACCGAATCAAGCCTTGTCTGCAGATGTATTTTAATATGGCTACTACTCTACTGATTACAGTAAACCTATCATGCAGAGTGAGCAACTGAACCTGGAGTTTATTGCTAATGCTCCTATCGTAATCTTCTCATAAATAATAACTCTTTTGGATTTTTCAGGCCTTTAGTAAAAAAATCCAAAATGTACGTGATCTTTTAGGATATACAATGTAGGGCTATTAAATTCGCGAGTATAAATTCTCTCCTTTCATAATATGCAAATTTTCTCAAAAGGTTACCATAGTAGATGTACTGCTTCATCTAAAGTATTTTTTGTAGAGGTTTGTATGTATGAAACAGAGTCAATATTTGGAGTTGAAAAAGAAGTAAATATAAAGAAATGTACAGCTTTGACATCTTTTAATACGACCTCGAACAGGTGCGTAATGAAGAGTTGAAAGGAGAACTAGAAAATTCAGTTCCAAGGGCACTACAGCATTAGTCCCTGGGATAAGGGGGTGCATGGGGTGCGTTATCCTTTGATAGAATACGTTTGCACCCCCTGCCCCCTGAAATATATGTCTTGATAGAGATTTTAAATTGTTTAGACAATTGATGTAAAGTTTGTTATGGCGGAGTATTCGTGATTGATTGGAGGGTTGTAAATCCTCTCACATGGTCATATTAGCATGTCTTCTGCACAGCTAAAACATTGTAATGATATTATCTTCCCCTCGCACCTTTTCCAATCTGATTAACTCAGCTCCTGTCTTCTTCATAATACCACCCAAAGAACTGAAGCTGTGGAGCCTTGCGGTTTGAGGTTTTTTCCAGTACAGACATAGCTATATAGCTAAAAGTTGAGAATGGGCTCCAATTACAGTAACCACGGTATAAATTCTTGGGAAATAAATGCAGAGTTCCTCCAGATAGAAAACCTTCCCAGAAAAATATGTAGAACTAGGGTGACTGAAGGAAGAGGAATGTGGGCAAAAGGCTGGAAATTCATAGTCCCTCAAATTGTGCAGATATCATTTAGACAGTGACTTACAGCTTAGGCCTACACAGGCTTGTCTTCAACAACTTTAGTAAATGAAGATAAAGGATGTACTTTTTCCAGTTTGAATTCATGCATTGCTTTAGAAGATGGTCATTTCATGTTGATTGACCCTAAACGTTTTCCGATTATTATTCAAGGGAAGGCAAACTAATCAACAGGGTTGGGTCGCTTTTGCTAAGCACTCATAATCGTGTCTGTAAATTGATATAGCTACATTTTGTGACCTACGATGATTTTGTTTTGATCACTGGACGACTATTTGGTTTCCGTGTTGAATATCTTAAATATTTACTTCCATTGTGTAAGTTTATTTAACAATGTATCTCTCTCTTTTCTGTTGTACAAGTCATGATGGTTTGAATGAGCCCTTCAGGCACCCTTTGATGCATTGATACAATATTTTCTGAGAATAATCTAAAGGAAAGTTGTTGACATATTATGTAATTTGGTGGTGCCCCCTCCTAAGGATTTCAAAGCAATCATCAACAGCAAATGCCACCTGTAAAGAGAAACGTAGGTCGTAATCTTTATACGAGCCATAACCTCTGAATAATATTGAATAATTCCACACCCTTAATATTTACTGAGATTAGGCCATATGGCTGATGTTAGGAATAACAATGCATGTTTAACATAAGTGACAATGAAAGCGGGGGAGTAGCCATGAATATTTTAGTCCTCATGGTAACAATAACGAAGTTTTTAGATGAGGCAAATTTACAATTGTATACAATTTAAAAATTCAAACAGTAAGGATATTGGCAAAAGTTTTCATTAGATATTTTTTAGATTACTGTCTGAACACAGGGAATTTATGATTGATTGAATCCTATAAGACATAAGTTTCGCCTGATGGAGACATGCTATAGTCAGCCTATCTGAAACCTTATTCACGAGCAGGTGCTATATAACGCCATTCTTATTACCTGTGGCGTCAAATTTTCTAAAATCTGCATTTATATTTTCTCTTTAATGAGAAGCTGTTGTTATAACTCTGTGATGCAGTGATAAGTGGTCACAATTCGAGGCCTTCCACAATATACGAAGGGTGTGGATAGCCTTATGACTGTCTATAGATATTGTATGGGGGCCTTGTTTTTTGTTGCTGTATTTTTGTATTCAAGCATGTATTGTACAGTGTATGTAGTCTAATGATTTCAAGTTACATTTAAAGATACAAAATCTACCAAAAAAAACCCAACAACATGGTTTGGTCTCCTAGAGAACTGACGGGAAAATGCAAGCTCTGTCGTGAACACCAGAGCATTGCTTTGTCTGTGTGGTTATATAGCTTGACTTTTTCAGCTCTGCTATGGGTTTGCTTCACCTTTGGTTTCTTTTTCGTAGAAATGAGCAGTCTCAATTACTTTCTATTTTCGCAGCCAACCGAAATATGTAATAAAAGTATGAGATTGCGCTAGATAACAAATCAATTCCATTCTATTGCCAATTTTCCTTCTAGAATAATTAGGCTATAGGAGATAACGTATATTGCGTAAATAAATTGTTCTACTGACACACTCACTATCCAAGTTATACGTCACTGTTTCCTCAATGGAAGTTGGACGGGTCATGTGTCACGCAATTCTTTCCTCCATGCAAGACCTTACTGTCCTGACGTATGGTTTCCTCCCAGGTTTAACATATATATTTCTGTTGTGTCTGGAAGGAACGAACTTTCTTGTATCTATCAAAATTGACTTGTGGAAGTCTTGAATAACTTGAACTAAAAACTGATATTCAATTCTAAAATTAGAAGAAAGATAGTTCGTCGTTTCCTTCTAGCAGTTGAATCTAAAACTATGTTTGAAATTATCTGCCCAATTTTTATCTTGTCAACTATTCCCTACCGTTTCATAGCCTGGGTCCTTGATTTTCTACAGTGCAGTTTATAATGGTAGTTCTTACCACAGTAATGTTCAAATTGAGATGATAATAAATCCTCTTATATTTATATGGAATTTTTAAAATACTTATAGGTTTGTAAGGGAGCATATTTTTACATCCTTTATCGCCTTACAATGTAAAGTGTTTTTATGGAAAAATATAAACTTATTTATGGCTTGCAAAATACCCTCAATTTGTTGGGTACCAAAATGAATGATAGCAGCTGCAGTCAATAATTAGCTACAACTTATTAGCTTGAAGCTTCTGTGTTACCACCACAGTCATTAAAGAAGTTATAACTGCAAATTAAGTATTTATAAAACCTATTTAAAAAGCTATTAAATTTTTGAGATGATCTTTCTAGGGAAATTTATGCCTATTTTTATAAACTCAGCAATACAAGTTTAGAAAAACAACGGTCATCAAGTTCTTGTAAAAGTTTAGTTTGTTTCCCCTCTTCGTTTATTGTGAACTCAACTCTTCCCGTTTGAGATGTTAAAAATCAAAGTGCTGTTTTAAATAGATAAAATTCAATATTTACCTTTATCAAGACAGATTTTTGGAAATATTCAGTTTTGTTTACCTCCACAGTATAATGTAAAAATCAGACAGAATATCCTTGATTCTCCATTCCCTGGTTAATGGAAGCTCGAGTATCCAAATGGTAAATGAATCAAACGCAGTCAACATTTTCTAGATTGTTTCTTAAAGAGGACTAGAAGCAAGGAAGTGTCAAAAGTGCCCCCCCCCCCCCCTCACCCCTTCCAAAGCAATCGAACATCAATCTTGCTTCAAAATGACGGTATTTAGTAACATAAGGAACGATTGGAAGAAAAATAAGTTATTGAAAAAATGGATCAATGCAGGGTGTCTTTTATTCTAAAGTAGAATAATCGGCTTACGCAGATTACGGCCAAGCAAGTAGTTGATGGATGACCATGGTTTGTCAGCCACGTTCAAGTTATCCGAACCACTTTTACCTTTCCTTCTTGTTCGCGGAGGTACACTTTTAGGCAAACCGTTCTCGCGTTCGTGGGCGTAGTTACAATCTGAATGACCTCCTTGTTTAAAGAAGAAGTTGATCATCATTTGGATGTTAATTTGTTCTGATCTTTAAATTTCACAGATGCTGAAAAACCTTTGTTTGAATCTAATAAGGATCTATGTATCAACATTGAGGCCAACAGACATGATTCTTTAACAGCCGATTATTTAAGATTGCAATGAATATTTAATATAAAATTCGAAGTTTTAGTCGAAAAAACACAAATTCTTTTGAAAAGTTTATTCTATGAGCAATACATGAAAACTAGTCAACGGATACAATTCCTTAAACCCTTTCCCCAAGCTCTTGTCACTGAAATCTTCTCGAGTGAAGGTTTGTTTATGTGTTAGAGGAGCGAAAGCACCGTAAGACGTTAAAGGAACACTCTTATGAGTCATACGTTATGGGTCACTCATGTTATCCCATGATAGGTAGGAACTTGGTAAATTGTTTGCTGAGGAAGCTTCTTTGTTTTCCTAAGTGTTGGTTCCCAATCAAGAAGATGAAAAAGAAAACACGGTTCTGATATTACTCTAAAGAACTTCTTTTGGTAGTTGTCTCCACAATTGTGATAAAAATCTTGCTTTAGTTACTAAAATGGAATAGGGTAAAAATATCAAACAGGAAACTAAAGAGGAGATCATTCTTGTTCAATTGCTTACTTAACATGCACAAACCATGTGATTCAGTTCGTGAAGAGAATATTTGCTGTGCTCAAGAAAACCCGAACCCAACAAAGGCCGAGGATTGATGTGATAAGTAACTCCGTAATTACTCAATTTAAATCTTCAAAGGGAAAAGCCTGAAGGGTCACCATAGTGACTCCTCTCTTACGGCTGATTTCTCTTATTTAATCTGATCTAATAGATGGAAGTAACAGACAAAAGAACTCTAATCACTTATGACTCTTTGCTTTAATATTCCAAATCACGTTTAAACGAGCAAATGAATTATTAAACTGATTTCGCCTCAAACTGTATAATTGGGCATGAAAATCAGGATCCTGTGAGAAATTTATCGCTAAAATATGCTACAAACCAAATGGCGCTTAGCAGTACAATAGGAAATGAAAGTTTCATCAATTTATGTTCGTGAGTAGTCAGTGTGTAATTCAGGATCGGTCAGCATGGAAGAACATAAATCCCTTTTTTATATGATTAGAACTATGACTTGTTCGTTTAGTAACGACTACTGAACATTCAGCCTTGCACATCAGAAGTTAAATTCCGCTTTGTTACTAGGTTTGAGGGAATAAGGAGAAATGGTCATCAAGTAAATAATTTGGCTTATACGTTGGCAGTAATATGTCAACAGTTATAGTAAAGAAGGAAAGCAGAGCTTAAAAATAACTCCTGGAAAACTTTTATATTATAATTTAACGATCAGATGTCCATATAAAAATATTCTCCTGTATGGCAACAATCTTATAAAAAAGTGTAAACCTGTCTATACTTAGGACTTCATCGCGTTACTCTTCGCACGCAGCGAATAAATTATGTATACATGTTGTTAGTGAATTTCAATGCCACAAAAAATACTATACTGTTTCAACGATGCACAGTTCATCCGAGGAAAGCTAGACCTCCTCTACTTGCCAGGTAATGGCAGGGAGAAAAGGGAAATAATTTTGATGAATTAAGAGTGGTTAATACAAAGGAACACACTTTTTATCAAACTAAAAGGTATGGCTTGATTTTTATTATTTTGTGGCTAAATTCCTCTATTTGGGGACAATATGTTGATTGGAAACCTACCTTTTTTTATATATAAACACTTAAAGATTGAACATTAGTGACCTACAGTCCTATGAAGCATACTGAAGTAATAAAGCGACTGCCATTTAGGTGGAAATATAGCGATCTCCTATCTATCGTTAGCAAGCAACGATATAAATACCGGTAGTCAACATCTGCTTCGATTGACTTCTTTCACTAGCGAATCATTGCTGTTGCCAAGGAATCTCTTTGGGGGTAAACATTCCAGCTCTGTCTCTTCAATTAACAAATTGATACTGTGAATAATTAGATAAGATTGCGGGTTTATCTCATGTATATTTTTGTTTGTTCCTATAAAATGAAGAAGTTGGGATCGCCTAGCTACTGTATTACTGTACTACGTAGAAAATAGATCCTTTAATTTGAAAAAATTATAACCAAATTGTACCTTCCACTGTGTTCAGTTGCTTAGAGAAGGAATAAGTCTTATTCAAGGTTTGATTTTGTTGGTGGAGAGAGGAAATGAGTGTTACATCCGATTTCTTCATCAGTCTAGATGACTAATAATGCATCATTTTGTTACTAATCAAAAAATGCGTTTAGGTAGTACCTTAAGAGTCCCTTCGATGATGATGTTCCCTAGAGGTTCTTGGTGTTCTAACGCAAATGCTATAGCAATGTTGATTCCAAAATTGATTTTTCGACATTAATTCCACTTATATCTACATATATCATCTTTGGTAACATTAGTTATAGATGTTTCACGCCAAATAAGTAACTTTGACTCTTTACAGAGCCTTAGATTTGTTTGTAAAGTGTTGTCTGGTCAATTTTTATCAGAGCACTTCTTAGGCAATTGCACTATGTTAATGTTAAGGATGTATATTAGCAGGGATTTTAGTTCGAGAACTATTAATATAAAAAGTATATGAAGAGCTTTTGCGATCAGAGAACATGAATAGGTACAAAAATAGTTTTCTAAAACAAGGAAATGTAGGTCAATGTACATTTATCGATGCAACGTAGTCTAGTTGCTACTAATAGATCATTTCATAAAATTTGAGGATCTCTCTAAAGTTCAGATAAGATGAAAGGAATAAAAATTCAGCTGTATAGAGTCTAAATTCCATTGAGCTTAGAAACCAACAACAGAAGAAACCTTACCTGGTGTGATTCTTGTATTATAGGAGAGGTACGATCTGACCTGAAGTCTTGTAGAAACTGTAACCTTGTCGAGTCCTTTTCCAAGGATAGCCTCCAAGCACCTGCTGCGGGTGTTTCGAGGCAGTTACGATAATCCAGAGGAGATCTTTTCCATAGTGATGAATGGTGATTAAAATGGATTTTAAGATATAAAAAGGTTTTAATTTTGGGCTATAATAATTTTGAGCTTTTAAACTGCCTGTAAACAAGCTACTCTTAACAACAACCGACACTTAATCTAACTTCTACATCAAATCAAAGTCTTTCGAAGAGTAAAAGAATAAATGTATATCTAGCAAGTAAACGACTGGTAACAGAAACATTTTTGACGATGAGCCTTGCAAGAGTTCTCTACCTACACTATCTAGAATTGTAAAGTTGGGTTTTAATCACGCCTCGATTTTGATTTGGTGAGCAGAGAATTAAATCATTGAAGTGACAGAGTACGTCAGGGATTTTTTTAAAGGAATTATGACTGGTTCGATGTAGCTACTATTTAGTTGTAAAACATGCACTTTTATGATCTTAAAAGTAGAAAAAAATAATAACGAAAGCAAATCTCCGTAATCTGAAGAGTAATAACTGCTAATTTAGAAACAGAGAACTAGCATTTAATAGATGTTATATCTATGTACATCTTGCCCTTTTCACACAATTGTTATATAGTCGTAAAAGGAAACTATTGCATTATTCATATATTTATGTTTCTTATTTTAAAATTCTGGCGTTCATAATACTTTCTTTGTTTCAGTGTGTAGTAAATGTACTTGACGCAAACTGTTACAGCAAAGTCAACTCGTTCCTTAAATCTGGGGCGGCGCTGGGTTTCAGAAGGCATGTATGTGGGGAGGGACAAATATAGTTCCCTGAGCTACTTCGTTTTGCTCCCCGCGAAAGCTTTTTTGACAAACTTTCTTAATTGATTAAAGAATAGTAGAGACAGAGGATGATAAAGAAGAACTTTTTGGGAGAGTTTGAGAAAACAGGAGGCGAATCTGGGGGAATGGTATAAGAATGAGTGAAATTTTACATCTTACGAGAAGCAAGGGAAATCGGAGCATCATGATTATAAACGTCTGTAGACAGGGCACCTAGAAGAATATCAATAAGACTATGTCTATTTCTATTATTTTGTTTACGTATCGTAGAGGCAGGAAATGTTCTATACGTATCATTTGATATTTCATAACCAAAATGGCAAGGATGTTCTCCAGTTACTTGGTCTACGCGAGACCAAGACAAACATGATCAGAAATTTAGTAACAAATTGACGTATATGTAAATGAAGAAAATAGGTTAGTTGTAATTTACTTCCGTAGTCGCCGCTTGACCGCCGTGTTCTAGTGGTTAAGGAATCGTACTCACATACCAGAAGTTTTGTGTTTGAATCCCACCTATACTGATATAAAGACTATCGGTTGGGGAAGGCAATGGGAGACCACCCCTGTAAATGTGCTCTCTCCCCAGGACATTGCTCA
>JAAAKL020010126.1:0-14595 GCA_010016065.2 Carybdea cf. marsupialis auct. non (Linnaeus, 1758)
CAAATTGCCCATTTTGTAGTGCTTAGTTTTTTGCCCGTGGTATCGTGTTTATCATTGTTGTACTTTTGGAAATGTACCACAACGCTATAAAGATATATCTTGACCATTTCATCGTACAGATCCCAAGAAAAGAAGGAGAGGCGCCATTGCGTACCTAGGAACCTTTACTCTGCTTGGCACCACTGTCTCATGTGCTCTCAGACTTCTCAAGGTTCTGTAGCTTCAAAAAAGAAAACAAACACGGAAACTGGAGCCTTCTGGTAAAGGCCTCTACAACCACTATTCATGATGTATCACTGAACACTGTAACCTTCGGGATGCTACGCTTTATGACATCCCAACGCTTTTAACTGAAATAATTTTGAACGAAGGAGCCTCAAAACTGGTGTTTTGTTGTACATCTTTGTCAATGCAAAACTGAGCAGTTTTGATACCAGCACCGGGTTTTGTAACATTTTCATTTTCAAGCATATTGTGTAACGAGTAACGATGGCGATTTGCTTGTGGGTTTGCTTATTTTAGTTGTTCTGTGCTTAAGCGCTTGACTTGACAACCAGAAGATACTCAGGAGCATAAACCTGGCTAAGCACCTTTTCAAATGATGAAACACCAAGTTCTGGCTTGATGCTGACGGTTCGCAAATTGGAAAAAGATCGGTTAGACGAATGCCAATTTATTGGAAACCCTTTTACCAGTTTCAACGGAATGTGGGCGATGGGTGTGTCATATTGTCGGTGCTTGCCATGACTCAATCCGAGAAATTGAGCTTGTTACTTGATGTTTTAGTAACTTCAATGGAGATACTGTGTGAAGGCGGCAGACGTCGTGCGTCAGTGTAAGGATAGACGTCCATGGGGATTTCAGAGTGCGTTATAATTTGTGCGCAATACGTTACTGTTTCAATGTAGACTGCAATGTGTTGGATGACTCCACCTGGTTATGGTGCTCTGCGGATTAGAGAACATAAAAGAAATAGGCTCGAACATAGTGGTCCAAGGTGTACAAAAGTGAAAAACATTTACTACTCGGGACGTATATGAAGCCTTGAGAGGACTAAAAGCTTACTGAAAATATTGAAGGAAGGGGTTTAACCACAGTTTGTTTTTTTAAGAGGAAAGATTTAGTACAGAGACCTATTGACTATGTTGGAGGTGATTGAACGAAAGGGTAGAATCGTTAATCGCTTGGATATTCCGACGATAGACTAGACGGTACTGATTGCTGGGATTGGTGGAGTCAATATTAAATTTTCCGTAGATATTTCAACGGCAGGGTAGGAACGATGGGCAGGGCTCCTCCAAACCGTATTGTTCATGGTTGTTTGTTATTGAGCCTATATTTTACACAAGTGACATTTGTTTACCCGACTTTCCTGGGTAACGTTGCACGTTGAAGGCTTGGAAGGTTCGCATTTATCAGTGTCGGGTGTCGGGTCAATAAATTGTAAGAGAAAAGGTGGTGGTTGTTGGAGGTGGTTACCGAGCTGACCCGTCAATATGGAAGTAATCATAGCTAAGAGAGCAGGTAAGCACTAGATCACGTACTGTGAAATATGGAGGGAAAGATGGTATAGTTTAATAATATTTTGTCTCCGCCGTCAGCCCCAGGCGAGGCCCCAAAAATCTTCGAGAGAAAGAGCAAAAACTGTGAAATATACGAGGAGAAAGTTAAAGGAATTAAATGTGTCATTCCTTTACTAGTGAAGATTTCAAGAGTTCTTTAGTTTAAGCGGCGCTTACACGGGGCCATTATAAGCACGTAACTGATTGTATTTATTGGGGCCATGTGAACTATGCGTGCCGCAACCGTTCAATTGGCGTTTGATATTTCAACTGCAAGTATACGATTTAGCCTTTTTGCTTTTTCATTGACCAAAACTTAACCATTTGCGTTCTTAACCATTGTTGAATAGGGATTTCCCAACTCATTTTCTGAAAATGTGGTTCCAAAACTATTACTGTGACGCCCCAATTAGGTCCTAACATGCACCTTGAACCCCGTCTGGACTTCTGAATTATAAAAGAACCGTGCGGCTTAAGCTTGTTATTGGTGACAGAATGATTTTAATGAGCTAGCTTTCACCTCTAAAATACAAACCAATCGGAAATGAACATCTTGCATGTAATCTAAGTTCAACAATCCCGTTGTCCTGCACAGCGCTCTTAAATGTTCTGGCACCCACAGTGGAGCGGTACCGCCCCCTCTTGATAGAATGATATCCATCATCTTGTACTGGACAAAATGATATAATGATATCTATCGTCTTGGACAGAACAAACTGATATAATGATATCTATCGCCTTGTACAGGACAGAATGATATAATGATATATATGGCCTTGTACAGGACAAAATGATATAATGATATCTATCACCTTGCACAGGACAAAATGATATAATGATATATATGGCCTTGTACAGGACAAAATGATATAATGACATCTATCGTCTTTTACTGGACAAAATGATATGATGATATCTATGGCCTTGTACAGGACAAAATGATATAATGATATCTATCGTCTTGTAGTGGACAAAATGATATAATGATATCTATGGCCTTGTACAGGACAAAATGATATAATGATATCTATCGTCTTGTACTGGGCAAAATAATATAAAGATATCTATCGTCTTGTACTGGGCAAAATAATATAAAGATATCGTCTTGTGCAGGACAAATGATAGATGAACTAGGAAAAAGTAGCGTAATGAAAGCTCGTACGTTAAAATTTCGTTCATGACGTAGGACTAGTCAGCTCGATTTAGGGAGGATCTGTAGCGTGTAGAAGCTGGAGTACAAGTCTGACCTTATCTCACCGGTCTGTACAGGCGTACGTTATTTCTCCGTTACATTTCTTACTAAGAATAAGAAATTGCCCATTATACAAATGCCATTGCTGCCCCACATTTACCTATATACCTATGTAATTCATAATAGCAGAACGGTTTCACAAATATGGATTCGATCACTTGATTAAGAAATGGAAAACGTACTCTTGAACAGTATATTGACGACACACTATCAGAGGGTAGGGAAACTACCGGTTTTTTCAGTCTAATAATATTTGGCGTAGTTGGAACTCTGGTAGCCCACGGACTGGTCGAGGTTCAAAAGCCCACCTCCCCACTTCAGGCACGTAACCACCGAACAAACTTCTTCCCAATCTTACTTTTCGGATGTTCAGCTTGCGCAGATGTTCACACATTTGTGGCGTCCTATGAAAGAAGGGCATTTTAGATATTTGTCACCAGAAATTTTAAGACATAATCATAATTTCTGTTGTCACGTAGATTTACGGAGTGCGGAACCGGGGATTGGGTGGGGAGTAGTCTATGACAGTGTAGACGTCAATAAATTTTTTTCTCATCAGGCCTTCTTTTCCGTCCATCTCTTTTCCATCAAATCAGCAAACCATTTAACCCGTTATTCACACGTCAGTTTCAAAAAATGTCGTTTCCTTTGATTTATAGTCGAAATCTATTTGACGAGTTGAGCTACAACATCAATGGATATTTTCCTTGTTAGTCACTCTTCAAAATGACATGTAATATTGTCCAAGTGATGAACCTATGTGTCGGGTGCAGTGTATACTGTTATAGGGTACAAAATGGAGAATGCTATACACTATTTCGTTTCCTACCCAAAAAATTTCGCGAATTTGCGCTATCTTTGTGTAATATCTGTTATACCCATATTTTACCGATAAGCAAAGGGAAGACCGATTCCAGACAAACGTTTTAATGATAATTTCCTTCTGATTTTTATCTGCTTAAGGCTTACATGGTCATTGATGGCTTGCGTATTTGAAGGTAGGGGACTTCTGTGAGAAAAGTTTTTAAGTTGGGGGGTACTTTGAGAACTGTTGACAGGAGGGGAGGCGGGGGTCTGAAATCTCAATTTTTGTGCTGACGTACTAAATGTATCACCTGAAGGATAAAGTTGAACAATAATCTAGGGCATTTCTTTAGATGGGAAAAACGCAGCGTGACTGTCGAAATGTATCATAAACTCCCTTAAACGATACACAAGTCATTCTCTGAATTTAAAGCTTCCCGAGATTTTGTACTCTTAGTGCAAGAGGAGCAACCAGACATTAGGACAAGATCACTGTAGGCTTCAATAGAACAATAGTGTAAGCACTGTTAACATTACAGAAATGAAAGAAAAAGACAATTTGTCTGCTTTGCTATGTGCCTTCACCGGTTGTTCATCCAAAGCAGTCAGTTTGACCATTAATCTGGACAGGAAATTAGGACAATATCCTCTTTCCCCGCAAAAATCACTGCATTCAGGGCAGACCAAGGAGCCATTTATGGTCCAACCTTGCATCGTTCCTGAGATATCTAACATTTTTCCACGTTGACTACAATGGTATTTCTTGTCTCCAACATGCAAGATCAGTCCATTATGTGAGCACTCGTATCTATAACAACCGCTGCCCCAATCAAGCATTGTACGCGTGATAAGACCCTTACGAGCAGTCCAATGCCGCCCGTGTTCGACACACTTCGCTTGAGAGCTATAGTTTTCCAGAGCGTAATTACTGTCTACAAGAGGTGAGTTCTCAGTCAATGTACATGTTGTACCTCGTTTCCGCCCACTTTCTTCGGTTAACGTGAATTTCTGATAAAAAGGACAAAAGTCGGCTAGCTCGACAGCACCCCCGTAATTATATATATCTTTTACCGGAGCTTTACCAAGTCTATCAAAGTATCGAAATTGCTTTGGCAATTTTGCGGAGTATTTGACAAGATTGCATAAAGCTAACGATAATTTTGTATGAGTACATCTCATGTGTAAGGGTGACTGCTTGAGTGTGGCACAGAAAGGAGCAGTTGGCAGTCGGTTGGTGATTCGTTCTGCTATCCAGGCGCGACAATTATTCTTAACAAACAGGCAGCCTAGGTTCTTTCCCCAGTCAAGTTCTTCTGCCATATCGTAATTCGCTTTGTACCAGCCAGTGTCTTCCATAAGAGCTAATGTAATACGGGAGAAGACAGGGTGCTGAGTGTATGTTCCTGTCATAGCCTCGTTTTCGAATACCCGTTTCTCCCAGTGTGTTAATGCAGTACCTTCACCTCCTTGATTTTCCAGCTCTGCACCTTCCAGATCCGGACAATTGAAATGTTTCCGTGCTTCGCGCACCACGGTCGGAGTTACGAGCATTCGAACCGAGTGCTCAGTTTTCCCTCCAGATATACTCCAGTCTTTTCTAACTACTTTTCGAACCACTCTATCGCTCCACTGGTATAAATTTGAGATATTACTATAAGGTGGTAAGCCATGCTTCTGACGAGGAGTGAAAGGACTCCCAGCCTTATCCCGATAGAAGGCAAATAACCCCACACTAAAACCAAGGGCATGGTAAATCTCGTGCTTGACTGTTGACAGCAAGCTTTCAAAACTCTGTGGGTCAGTTTCTAACTTTGACGGGCACAGATTCGCAAACCCAGCCACCGGTCTGTTAAGAGAATGCTCCTGTTGGCAATAGGATGCATAAGCCACAATGTTAGCCTCCTTACAATGGTCCGTGGCCAAAGCAGACACAAATAGTATAAAATCCGTCTTCTTACTTGTATCCTCGGATAACATTTCGTTTCGATGTATCTCACATTCGTGTCCATGTTCGTTGCATACCCTGCAGTGATCAAGAAACATATCGGGTACAGTTATGGGCCCACACATTGTTTTAAGGCATTTCTCTTTGCAAAACTGTACATCGCCATCAGCGTCTCCTTTCTTACTCTTCAAGAAAAAAGAATTATCTTTGCACATGCGCTGAAGAATAATAGGGTGATCTGTTTGCCTTACGGAAAATGTCTTGTGAAAGTAACTAATGGCAGCAGGCATGAGTTTCCGCTTGATCAGAACCTGCTTCGCAAAAAGACATGATGTGAGCACTTGCGTCATATACGATCTTGAATCTCAGCTTCTGTTTAAGCGGTTGCTGCTTCACCTCATCAGGATGACCAATCCAAGCACCATGGACAACTTCGTGGGGAGCTGGAACCCAGTGATGTGCGGACGAAAAGTGGAACCACGTCATGAGAATCCAGGATAGCATACGAAGTAATGTTACCAAATTCAAGGATGATCTTGAAGAGCTGTGTTGTAAGGACTCCAGTATTGTCATGTTCCAGACGATCTGGAAAGAAAGACAAGTTTGTTTTCAATCGAGAATGTATAAAATTGCTTCGCCTGAAATATCGATACTTACATCAATGGTGCAGAATCCAAATATATGATGCGAGGTTGAAAGTTGTTTTTTACTTGGTGGGCATTAGAATCTTATCTCAAAAGTAAACTATATATAATTGAAAGTTTAAGGTGTGAGATTAGATGAGAAACATAATAAAAGCACTAATAACACGCATGTAAAAAATACGAAGAGCAAAGTTTTAGCTTAGTTTTTGATGTGCGATGCATCCAGGCCCTTGCTATGTGTCAGAACAGACTTGCGTTGTGTAAGAACAGAGGAGAAATTTCCCTGCTCCAGTTTAAGAGGTAGTTATTTTGCAATGCTAACTCAATCTTTAGATTGGGTCAATGATTTGCAACCCCTCTCTAACCTTACTTTGCTGCTTTGTAATAAAAAAAAATTATTCCCTGTCACCGAAGGAGTTTCATAGAAGTCCGTAAGTGGAACATCCTTTTTGCAATAGGAGAATCAGTATGTCATCTAAATCTTTTATTAACGTACTGTTTTGATTTAACGTGATCTGCGTTTTATCATAACTGAGGTAAAAGGAGGTTATACATTCATGACGACAGCAAGAACGGATCGAGGTTATCAGTGATGCATAATTCTCAACCACTGACGTTTTTTGTTCGTTTTAGAGGAAAGGGGCAACCTGACAATTTGCAATTTGTATCAGCCTTCGAAATGTATAGATCAAAATAGTGAGAAATAACGTTCGGATTATCGCCTTTGAATGTACTCATAAAAACATGAAATGTGGGACTCCGGGTAATACTTTACGGCTGACCAAATCTTACGTAACTTCATTACTAGATTTTCCTCTGTATAATATGTTTGGAGATAATTACGCTCACTACTATATCCCTTTCCAAGACAAACAATATTTAGGATGAATGTACATTGTTTGACCCTAAAAGATATGATAGACGTCTGAAAGTAGCATTTAGCTGCAGTATTTATTTGAGTTGCCTG
This sequence comes from Carybdea cf. marsupialis auct. non (Linnaeus, 1758), assembly GCA_010016065.2. Classification (NCBI taxonomy): domain Eukaryota; kingdom Metazoa; phylum Cnidaria; class Cubozoa; order Carybdeida; family Carybdeidae; genus Carybdea; species Carybdea cf. marsupialis auct. non (Linnaeus, 1758). The sequence goes on from JAAAKL020010126.1 coordinate 7,175, forward strand.
GTAAAAAAATACAGGCCGTAGAGAGAGCTTGCGGGGGAAAAATTGATGGGACTAACAAGTTGATCACCCGAGTTAAAGTGGAGGGCTGATATTTTTGTAGCCCCGCCATACGGTAGAGTTTAATATGATAGAGCGACATTTATTTCTTGGCTGTAAGCTAATATTGTTACCCATTCTTGGCTTTTAAAGTCAAAAAGATGTGATTTATTTCGCCAGCATTGTCGAGCCACTTGTCTTTTGCGTAAATGTCGGGATGCTCATGGACAACTTCAAATGATTCAAAATTTTAATTTAAAAGTACTTCAAATCACAATAATTTTACGAAAGTCATTCTTGGTCAAACAAATAGTCTACCAGTTTAGCAAACCCTACCCTATGTCACTGTTTATCAATTCTACCACTCCTGTTAGACATCTATAACGAATCCGATCCAATAAATCTAAGAATCGAACCCGAATACGAGTTCTGTCGTCCAAACCAGGTCAAGGTGCCCGTTTGGAAAGCGGAATCTTTAGGGCTTTTTGTTTGTTAATAGTTCACGGCCCAATTATCGTTTCTCTGCCAAAAATACTGTTAATGGAACAAAGTTTCAATGGTATCCTCGTTGATACATTTTCCTACTCTATGATATGTTTACTGTGAAGACATTCACAACAATTTCATTGAGTCTTAACTTTATCTCCGGTCCACATTTATCCGGAACTGGAATTGTGATGTTCATACCTTTTCATGTCATCTAAAATACGACTAAAGAAGATGACAAGGTTGGCTGTTGAGTGGAAACTACGGGTATCAAATTAAGCTGTATGTTTCGAAGTGAGCCCCCCAACTGCTCCATTTGGCTTGGTCCTAGGGAGACCCCGAACTGCTCCATTTGACTTCGCCCTAGAGAGGGCCCCGAACTACTCCATTTGGCTTGTTCCTAGGGAGACCCCGAACTGCTCCATTCGGCTTGGTCCTAGGGAGGGCCCGAACTGTTCCATTTCGCTTGGTCCTAAGGGAGGGCCCCGAACTACTCCATTTGGCTTGTTCCTAGGGAGACCCCGACCTGCTCCATTTGGCTTGGTCCTAGGGAGGGCCCGAACTATTCCATTTGGCTTGGTCATAGGGAGGGCCCGAACTGTTCCATTTCGCTTGGTCCTAGGGAGTGCCCCGAACTACTCCATTTGGCTTGTTCCTAGGGAGACCCCGACCTGCTCCATTTGGCTTGTTCCTAGGGAGGGCCCCAAACTACTCCATTTGGCTTGTTCCTAGGGAGACCCCGAACTGCTCCATTTGGCTTAGTCTAGGGAGGCCCCCAGTCAACCAGTCAACCCCATGAATCAACTCAGACTTTCGAAGATCAAAGAGTATTGAATATGAACTAAAACTAGTAGAATTACTTAAATTCAAATATGGAGAGAGGTAGCTATAAAGGTGGAAAGAAAAAGGTGTCATTATAAACCACAAATGAAGTAGCTAGTTTAATGCTTTGAATGTGATCAGTAAGGCAACTGTGTCATCGCCTCTTTGTACAACGTAATAAAAGAGGAAAACACCATTAAAGTGCTACCCTAACATTTCCCCGCCCCAACAGATGTGCCTGAAAAGAGTCCCAAAGATATACAACAGATGATAGTTTTAAATCAAAGGACATTTTCATCCAGATGTATTTGTTTTCTGGAAAAAAGCGGAGCGAAGGCTTGAAATTACTGATTTTTAGCGGTACAACATGTATTGAACATACCCTATACTGAATAGTACCAATAAATCGTGTCTGTGCAAGACACTTTCATCTTTGTCCTCCATATTTCTCTATATAAACTAGTAATACAACTCTTAACTCTGAAAGTCATGTACTCTGTTTAACTCTGAAACTCTCACTCTCAGGTCGAAAGTGACTATCTGAATAATGGTCATGGGCGTCACATCCAATATTCGACTAATTCCAAGAATACTTCCTGAACATACGCCCTGAATGGTATCCCCTTGTTAACCTATCCTCTCTTATTTCAGCATCAACGGTGCAGAGTAGTAGGCCTAATTCATGTTTGCCCCACATGTTTATATCATACGAAGCATCTTAGCCAAATTTACGTTGTATCTGACATTCAAGCAACGTTTACAAGAAGATTACGCTTGTCCCATTGGTTTTCAGATGTTCAAGCTTGGAATACCCGACTCCTTCAGTGATGCCAGAACCAAAATTAAAAGGGGAAGATTTAACGAGGCTTTCTGGAGGAAAAATTGCTCTGAACGAGTTATGAAAATTTTTGTAGGGACTGAAACTTTAGCAATCGAAAACGTACATCACGCACTTATCGGGCAAATAGTTGTTAATAACGTGAAATCGTCATTCTTTGAGTAGCGAAACGGGATCGTGACCTTCTATTAAGGTGGAGCAACAACTAAAACCTCTCTCAATAAATAAAATTAAGGTGAATTCGTCATTGATCATCCCAATAAAATAATGTACAGTTGTTATTTGATAATTCTAACGAGGATTGAGGTGACTATAATCATATTTATTTCAACGTTAAATAAAACGCTTTGTTTTGAATCTCTATGCCATACGTGTTGGATATTTTTTAGGTAATGAAACTGGGGATGAAGCAATTTGTTTCTTCCAATGCTTCCATGCAATTCTTGATCTCATGCAGAATGTCCTAAAAATCTTCGGTTAAAATCAAAATCTTTTGCCTTCTAATTAAAAGCGGCTCTTGACACTGAGGTTGTTTCTTGCGTATAAAAGGCTTACATACAATTACGGAGTAACGAAACACAGGGAAATAAACCATTGCGTTGCGTTACATTGAGTTGATCAAGATAGTTTCTCGTAGCAATATTCTACACACAGAAATGAAGATTTCCCTCATTCACAGTAATTATAGCGTTGCCACGATCAGTGCCCGGCACAATGCTTAAACACAAAATTAATTTTTTTAATCTTTTTTATTAATGCTGATCACTCCTTCAGTAAACGTGCAGTATTTCAAATTTCTGAGATGTAAAGTCGGCAGGGGATTACATCGCATTCTAACAAGGTGTCGGGGAATCACCACAAGCTCTCGAACATGCGATTCATATCGGTGGATTACAGAGCGTGCAATGGAACGAACACGTATCCAGAATGCCACTAACATAACTAATTTTGTTTCACAATCTACACGAAATTTTAAACTAAGATCTGTATAAAAGTGAAAAGAAAGCAATAAGGAAAAATATAAAGAGGTGGCAGCCTTACCCGATATGTATCTTTCCGCTAAATGTACACATTCAAACTAAAGTCTCATGATGTCAAGGTCCGTAACGTCTAGAAAAAGTATGCAATCATGATTAGCCACTTCAAATCTAGTAGGAAAAATTTCTTTTTCCCCCTGAAACGCTGATGAGCATCCATAACTCCAATCTTCCTTCATGTCAAACGATTCGTGTTTATTGTTTTTTGCAGGTACGTTCCACCGTTTGTGCACGGTGAAGCTTCTCTCTAGTGTTTAGATTCTTGCCGTATTGATCACCAAGACGTCCACTGACGTGATCTACCGAGTCTTGTTAAAAAAATAATAGTACTACATCAAACGTCGGAAGCTAGCTTGGCAGCCAAGGCAACTGTAAAACACGGAATAGTAGATTTTTTCCAAGCAGGTTATCATGCTGGCCTTGGATCCTTTTTAACTGTTTAAAACGACTTTAGAGAGCTTAATCATCGGGGTCTTGAAAACTATCCTGCAAATCTACTCATAGAAATTAAAGGTTGTATTGATACCAGAAAAATCTGATGAGTAATAAGCGCTCTACCATGAACCATAAAAACGAGCGCGTTCCGTACATTACAAACCCAGCAGTGCGCGTGGAGTTACCGGTTGTTACATTGATGCGTGGAGAAGCATAGGTTTGAACAAAGCGCCCGAATGTCCTGCCATGAACTGTTTTGTTTTAGTCTACTGGATACAACGACGATTGGTACCTTACTTCCAGACGAGAAAGAGAGCAAACAATTTAATGGAGCTAATAATAACGCCGCCGTAAATGGAGTAACGCATATACTTCGAAACCAGATCGAAACTCGAACAAGGAGCTCACGTTAGTTTTCGAAAGATCGTGTATTTATAACAAATATTATAAATCGGACAACAAAAGATTAAAACTTTAATATAAGAAACATATTTATCCTAAGAATAGAAGAATTTTCTAATAGGAGAAATTATATGATGCTGTTCATTTAGAACCGGATACCTATTGATTGAATTTGTTGCCTACCTACGAGAAGATTTTCTACAATTATCCGTTAGGTTAAATCGTTCTAATGATGATTAAAATGAATCGTGATGGTAAATGAGGCAGTTTCCTCCCACATCAATTCGATTACAAAGGACAGACAACATCGACGAGAGCTTACTCGGGCCACAGAAGAAGACACCGATCCTTTCCCTGTTTAAAGAAAAAGAAAATACAAGTGAAATTTGTGGTATATCAAATGAAACGCCTATTGTACAAATCGGTTGAAGTCAAGGTCTCTTAATGGTGGTGGCAGTGGTGGTAGTAGTGGTGGGTCATCATGGATGAAAGACGTCAAAGAACAGAATCCCCGTTCGATCTTGAAATGTTCGTTTACTCTCATTGTTTATCCCTACATTGGTTGCGGGGAGGGGAGGTCTAAACATTGTTCATTTACTGATAACTCGATACCACCTGCTTCTATTCTTTGACGTTTCTGAACTTCGCTGACATTTTTATCCAAAATTGTCGTAGAAAAGATCACTTCAGAATTTATCTGTTAAATATGAAGTCAGAGACATCCCAGATCAAAATATTGCCTATTTATACAAGAAACTGTCTTGTCAGGAAATCAGAACTGGTAATGGTAAACAGGTATGGCCTTAAAGGACTAGCTTGCATGATAGAGGAACGGGGAAAATTGCGACATATACTAAGACACTTACATCTTTGTCCTTGTATAACAACACAAATACTTGTCTTAGCCTGCACGTTTTGAACTCTGAACCAAATTTCATCAAAGACCGATCGCTCTGATAAGGAATTGAAAAGGAGTGTTAGATTCAAAATCTCGTTTTTACGAGATTTGAATTTTTACTACCGAAATTTTTAGAAAAGGTGAATGTAACCGTACCTAAACTTAGAAGAAGTTATTTGCGGGCACATATAAGGTACCAACTTCAGAGCCATAATTAAGATGGAGTAAATCAAGAAGAGCGGAGATTGCGCAGTAGTCTTTTCACTGACCTCGTAACATTAAAATACTGGTCGAAATAGCGAAAACATTTTAGCTTCCTTTTAATCTGAAACTCTTAAGAGTGCAAAACCGTCAGAATTGGAATTGAGAAGAAATCAATGAAACTTATACTCAACTGTGTCTTGAAAGTCGTCAGTCAGAAGTCTGGCTGATAGATTGGCATTATTTTGACCAATCAGTGTCAGTGGAACTGAATACTTAACCAAAAAATCCCAATAAAAAGAATAATTCTTTTTGTCTGCAAAGCAGCAGGTTTCTTGCTTTGATGTACCAAAATGTTTCGCTATTTCGTGCCGTTTTATTGTTCTGTACTACCAACAAACTTATACTGGTAAAAAATACTGGTCCATTTTATGCTGCATAGGCCAACAGTTTAAAACATAGTCCTAGTTGATGTACTGGAATAAAATGTTACTTTTGACCCTCCTATTATTCAAATAGGTTCAATATTACGAGTAGAGCAGTGTTAGCGAAAGCTTCTAGAACATACTACTCGTTTAAAATGTTTTACATTACGAGGAACGGGACTTAAAAATGCATTAGTATCAATATGAATTCCAGTTCACTACGCCCATCTTGACACCGACCTAGAGCTACAATCGATATCGACCTAGAGCTACAATCGATGTCGACCTAGAGCTACAATCGACGTCGACCTACATCTACAATTGATGTCGACCTACAGCTATAATAGATGTCGACCTTCAGCTATAATAGATGTCGACCTACAGCTATAATCGATGTTTACCTACAGTTCAGCAGAAGCTACACTTACACGCCCCCCCCCCCCCCGAATCAGTTGTTACCCCGGTTTACTGCCTTTGGCTGCCTTTCACTTTCTGCAGATGTTATGATTTGGTTAGCCCTATCTTCTTACAATCGAGACAATTAATCAGGAATCAGTCTAGCATATTTCTCTTCACAAAATATACGAACAATGAATCACCAGTTAGCGATGAGAACTACGAGTAACGATAAATAAAATCTATGCCCTTACGAGTTTGTACTCAAACTCCGGCTCCATACTTTTTAACACATACAAAATATAACCACAAACCGTCGAATAAGAAGAAAAAACTGATCAGAAATTCGAAGGATGGCTAAAGTTCAGCGTGCGAATGAAATTACTAGCGACTTTGTACTCCAAACAAGTTATCCTACATTTCGAAACGCTTTCATTGTACACCGTCAAAATTACAAGACGTAACAGTGTTTGATCAACCAAATACGTTTGAGAAACCGAAAAGAGTGAAAGTTGTGGGGTACTTTTGATTCCATCTATGTAAAAAATTTTCGCAAGTTATCTTTCTGCAGATAAAGTATACATACTTGAGACGCTTTCTTTTGGATACGCTTCTAATGTGCTTCCAATCTGGCAGTCGGCATTACCCAATTTTTTCATCCAGTTAAAACGACAACTGTCATAATTAACTACCTACTGTTTTATGTCACAATACGCCATGCCATGAACGCTAAAATGGCGTAACGAACGAAGCATGTATATGGAAAAGTACATCTGCATTTGCACTTGCAAATAGATACTTATCCCAAAATTAAGGTGTAAATAAGAAGCATTTTTGTTTGCCAACCTTGTGTGCTTTCTTGAAAACTCGTGCAGAAGCTTTGAGAATTCGGGTCGTCCATAAGAAAGCCTTGATCGAAGCCAATTCACCTCAGAAGAATTCGACCACTGGCTCTACAGGATAAGAAATTGCGATCAATGTCAGGGCTATTTACGGAATACATACAGTACAAAGCAATGTGGACGCATTTCATGCACCTTGTCCTCGTTGTGGTATTGACGCAGGCAACAGCTAAATAAAATGACAACAAAAACAAGGTAAAATAAGAACATCTTCATCTGTCCCTCATCGGTGTCTTCATTGTATCCGTCTTCTTTAATGGTAATCATAATCATGTTCTAAATCATGATTATTCATCATTGTCTGTCATAGCAGTTATCATTATCATTATCATCATCATAATCATCGTGATCATGATCATCACTGACATCATCGCCACCATCATCATCACCATCATCATCATGACCTTCATCATCATCACTATCATCATCATTATAGTCATCATCATCATCATTATCATTATCAACAATATTATTCCTTTAGTCGTCAATCCTCATCATCGTCCACATCATCATTCGCATAATTATATATATTAGCATTAATTA
>JAAAKL020010127.1:0-14594 GCA_010016065.2 Carybdea cf. marsupialis auct. non (Linnaeus, 1758)
AATCTAACAGTAAAGACTGAGCTTGATAGAAAAACTATTTACAAGTCCCGTAGCAGCCCTAAGGCTTGCCAATTTTACATTACAGAAACTTGAAGTTATAGAAAACATCAACTTTGGTCACGGAGCTGTTTGATTCCGATAGAAATATGTATTTCCCGTGCACAGCGACATTGGGAAGCGAAGGGGTTGGCATGGTGTTGGGATCCCTCAGGCTTGTAGAACTGGTGCTTATGTCTATGAGGAAGAAGAAGGGAAATAGTTGTGGCAACTAGCATAAACTGCCAGCGTTGTCAATGGTTTGTTGTTGACCAGTCGACAGGCAACATGTCGAGATATCCTGGCTACACCTTTAAAAACAAAAGTGCAACACGAAAAAGAGCTAAAAATAGATTTCCCCAGGAAGAAACTTGAACACATATCCACACGAATGGAATGTGAAGCACGATACGTGTATCAGTAATATAGTACGTTTGCGAAAATAATGTTTTGACTACAGCCTGTTGTCCTCACACCAGATCAATAAGTAATGGGAGCGTCTCTCCTCTGTCATAAAATAGGCATGCTTCTGCTCTTAACAAGAGGGCAGGGAGGTCTGTAGAACAGGGGCACGTTTCATTGAAAGATCTTGTTCCGCACCGAGTTAGCTCTACGACCTTCTAGTAACCAATTCAAAGCGAGGCTCGAAGTCATTGTTGGACAGTTGCCGGTTGTTACCAGTGATCTCTAAAAAGACTGGATGAGATTCTCGTTGTTTCCAACAGCGAAAAAGTGCGGTCACAAATACTAGCCACTGATCTCTCTAAAACACTGGATCGAGTATCTTCTGTCTCAAAGTGAGATCAGTTACTGGACGCCATTTTCAGCCCCCATCAAACAAAGCTTATAAACAATGTTACGTAACATGGGGGACCTTTCCGCACTATTTTATCTAATGGGGGCCAGTAATCAAGACTACACTTTTTCGCTGTTAGAAACAATGGGATGCTCGATCCAGTATTTTTAGAGATAGTGATACTAGCCCTTAGAAGTTAAATCAGGGCGGGAAGGGCCACCATGCTACGTAACATTGTTCATGGCCTTAGTTTGATGGGCATTAAAATGGCGTCCAACGACTGACCTCGCTTTGAGTAGGAAAATCCTCCGTCCAGTGTTTTCAGAGGTCAGTGGTTGTCAACGATCAGTAGCAACAAAGATTTAAAGATGCGTCGCTCAGTTGTAATGACATAGGAAAACGTGTTTTGGATTTATTCCACTGGTTTTGTTTCTTTGCCTGTCCAGGTCTTGGCAACTACGACTGTTATTTATTTATTTATAACTTCTTGAGTCTCCTTTCAGTCCGGCTTCACGTAGTGCAAAGGAGCAACGTAGTCCCGAACAACGATCACAATCTAATTTTCATAAATAACCGAAGCGAGGCTTTGTCAACATGGCGATCATTGGCACATCATGCTATTGAAAAGCCATTGATGCATCATGGAGCTACTAGACTACGAGCAAATATACATAATCAAAAAGAAACTGAAATTATCTTCATAAAAGAGGGATTGTACTCACCCATGACTCTATCGAAAGTCTGAAATGGAAATGGAATACCAAAGTAATTAAATGAATAAATAATAAGATAATAAAATTAATCTAATTATTTAAACATACAACAAGGGACGCATTCTTTTAGCTAACATGGTTGCAAAATACCCTTCAACTGATAGTTCCGAAAGGAAAAACCGAACTTTGCAGGACTAACTTGTGTCCCCTAAAAATTGGAGCAAGAATCCTAACCCAACATAAAATGGATGTACAACGTTTCGTTGCCAAAACTAGTAGATATTCTGCAGACTTCAACTAAGCTTTTAAATCACTCCTGATATAAAACAACGTCCCTCGTTTCGCTCCGATCCTATGACAAGAACACCATATGTACATAAGACACACATTTGTTACCTGATTTGCATATCTCTTGACGGTACAATTAGATTTTCTGTAAACAAGGCATCTTCCAAATCCTACCAGAAGAAAATGGGTAAATTACTAACCGATATTTGTTGCATGATTTGAACATACTATAAAGTCGTGCAAAAAGCGCGCCACACTCTCAACCAACTGCGAAGAATAATTTACGGTACAAGATCCAAATGAAGAAAGTCGTATTTCTAGATTGGCTTTGATCGACTCTGACCCAAGAACTTCAAACTTATTTTACTCTCTCATGGAAGCTATGATAGTTGTGTATGTGTTAACCCAGGGATGACAAAACTAGGAGTACAGGTAGGGGTCGATACCAAACCATCCACTTTTAATGGGGGCTAGGTAGGCCCAAGGAATCATGTTCGGATAACGCTTTAAACGAAACGTAAACAATTGATTTTTAGACCCCGTTTACATTATGCCGTTTTCATTTGAAAACGGAACCAAACGATGCCGGATTGGCCTTGCGTTTACATTGAAACGTTTTCCTAACCGGCATAAAATGAAGACATCTTTGAAAACGGAATCATTCGAATACGGTATCAGTCGTCTCAATGTAAACACCTGAAAACGGAAGCATTTCATGCCGGATTCGATAAGAGCCACCAGAGGTGATAGTTGTGCTTTCGTATTATTCTGGCGCCGTTCTCACAAACCCTTACTTGCTGATATTGAAATTGTCTCGTTTAGGTGATGAGCTGGCCTCTTATGGAATCCGGCATGAAATTCTTCTGTTTTCAGGTGCTACATTGAATAACTATCTCTTTAAACTTGGTATTTTCGAATCGTCTCTTCTCTATGACACAAAGATGATTCTTTGCGACTTAGTAACTCACACGCAAGTTTGTAAGCACGATACTTCAACGTCGACGTTTTCTTAAATTTACAGGATGCAAAAATCTGGGCACAGTTAATTTTCGTTCTGTGTTTGAGCTCCTTCAATGGAAACTTTACTTGCTTGCAATGTTACTTGTATTTCTATTCATTTACCATAATTTGCAACATATAGATTATATGTGAATAAGCCCCGGGGCCCTTATTATCCCTCCTTAAGGGAGCGCTTAATGGAATAGGCCACTAATTAGCGGGTGGCACTAATCAGCATAAGTTCCGTCTTTTCAAAAGTTTCTTTTCTATTCTTTGTGATAAAATGTCATTATCTTTTATAATTACCCATTGGGAACTCAGAGGGGGCGCGTATTTAAGGGAGGCACTGATTTCAAGTTCTTAGCTCAAAAGTGGGACGCTAAATTGAGGCGGACGATATTGTAAGTCCCGACGGCAAATGAGATAAATACTGAATACTGTGTTTCCGTCTGGTAGTACATGTGCGGATTCATTGACATGGTTCAAAACAGAGTAAAAGTCTAAGAGCACTTACCTCTGTCCAGAGACGATTTATTTATTATGAGTGCGTCCTAAACAAACAATAACAAAAGTTTAATGAATTTTCTATATACAGAATATGGTACTGGCTTGTATCGCAGTTTATTGGAAAAGTTAAAGAGACAGTAAGACTGACAGGTAAGGAAAGGAAACACTGCCAAAAATGAGCAGTGCCATAGAGGCAGTCAGAAGAAAGAAGCAAAAGAAGATAGGAAATAAGACAGGATTGATGAGGAAAGGATAAAAATAAGCAAGCAAAATACCAGGGGATGGTGGAGAATGCAAGGCAGAAAGAAAAAAGAAAGAGCTTAGGAAATGAAAAACAAAAGAGGGAAACACAGGAAAGGGCTGGGAATCGTCTACGAGAATAAAAGACCAGAGGGAAAAGAACATTAAAGGGAGAGGGAGGGGAAGAGCATTGCCAGAGATAACAACAAAACAAGGTTCTAGAGAAACAAGGACAGGCAAAAGGGAGGAAAGGAAGAAGGAAGGGAAGAGGGGACACAGAATGGAAAGAAGGAAAGACGATGATCAAAGGACGAGAAGGACAAGTTAAAAAAGTGAGAAGTAAAAACATACAATTGCATACGGAAATAAGGAAAACAACGAATACTTGAGGGAAAGTGGATCAATGGTTGGCTGATGAAAAGGAAAAGACGAACAAAAGAAGGAAATGGAAAATAAAAAGAAGGAAGTTGAATAAGATTGAAAAATGTAAAAAGTAAAACTGCCCCAACTTGAGAATATTGTATCGAAAGTATTTATGGTAATGGTCACAAGGCGAAGCTAAGAAATCGCAAAGAGACAGGCACCGAGAGTGTGATGTGGTTGTCTAGCAAACTCGAAACTCACCTCAATATCGTAACCACTAAAGCTCATTACTGCCACAGTAGCATTCTGACCTGAAAGATAGAAAAATATATATATTGCAATAAAGAGGGGAATACTTAAAATACGAATGTGATCAAACATTACCATTGGAAGCTAAGATGTATGCATACACGTACAGTAACTACACCAGATTTCCCAACTTTTAGTATTCCAGAACTCGGAGTACCGGACGATTTCTTCAGCCTGAAACTAAAAGTTGTAGAATACCAAAAGTTGTTTTTTTACATTTACCTATCCACTTGATCATGTATCGAAGAATTTAGTTTAAAGATACAAAGAAATACGATGCTTGTACTATATAATACAATAAATACATTGCATCAAAGAAATGTTGACGTGAAACAGAAGTAATGTTATAATACATCAGAGACTTACGCCCATTTAATTTCTTTCCTAACTAGCAAATCTTGAACTAAAAGAGACACAAAACTCTCTCGCTTTACACATGACAATGCACAGATGTAGCAAATCCGGGATAATTGTGAGCACCAAAGACGTGACTTGCTTCTGGAAACAGTGGCGGGGACACTTCGCTAAATGGGTGGGGCGCCCTCGATATGTTTTCTTCAAAATTAGAAAAGATCAGTTATCCATAAAAAGTTGCCTGAAGTCGCTAGTAAAGACAAACCGATGTATGTAAGAGTATTTTGCTGCTTCTCCGACTTTCACAGCTACCTGCGAATTTATTCTTTGATTGCAAACATTTGCCTCTGCCCTCCTCCTCCCCAATAATCTGGTAAATGTCCACATCTATGTTGGAAGAGCTCACTGTTTACACGGACGTTCCTGCCTTTTTAAAACCAGGATCATGGAGCTTAAGTGCTTCCCTCCGTGTACCTATTTAGAACTAATCTCAATTAGTTTATGAACCTGTGAATACTCTACATCTTCGTCTGCTCGTTGTTCTGGGAGAAAGATATGCTTGGTGGTACATGCTGCCAAGTGCTGCTTTCCTGATAGAGACAAGGAAGTACCCTCGCTGCTGCTGGACTGTATTTGAGATTTTCACCAAGTCAACTCACTTGCATCATTACGGCCTGACAATCCTTGTTATAGAACGTTTCGGCCATTCTAGAATACTTTTATGAAACAGCAAATTGACACCATATTCCAATAGTTATGGTGGCCATCGTAGTTTCATCCTACGTGCTCTATTGATTATATCAACCTAAGTTATGCAAAACTGATGTTGTAACCATAACCCTACTCTTTAACGTACAGCGCCAAAAAATTGTCACTTGCGTCCTTCTCACTACAGAACCAAATAAAGAACCTACATGTCAATCTATCTCACTTGTCTGTGTACAAATTTAGACAGAAGTAAAATCTGCGCTAAACGGAGGCAGGACAGAGGAGGAAATTTGACAGTTTGTATTATACGCCACCTTTCACAAATTCTACTAAAGAACGATCATTCTCACCTACTGTTAAGCGTAGAAGTATATACAAACTGATAACATTATAACTACATTCAAATGTCTAAAATATAGAAAGATATTAATACATTAAATACATTAAATACATTAAATATAGAAGGGTATTTGAGGCAGGTAATGAGAACAGTTAACATTAAAGTCTAACGTATAAACTGTGATATGCAAAAGTAAATCATCATAAACGATCCTTGTGAAATGTAACTTGGATCAAAACTCAAATAATACCTGCTGGAAGTTTCTCAAAATTGATGATCTCGATAGTCTATAATAAAGAGTGAATAAAAGGAGTCACTTTTCTCTGGTTGTTGAATCACATATAATTTAAACACGCAGTGCAAATCGACGTTGCAGTAGCACACATGGGTCGTAGAATGAGCACAGGCGCAATGCACGAAAAAGCTGCAAATCAATGTTAACGTCGTTAATCAGCTGTAAATCAGCTGTAAACATCGTAAATCAGCTGTAAATGTCGTAAATCAGCTGCTGTAAACGTCGTAAATTTGCTGCAAATCCGCTGTAAATGTTGTAAATCCACTGTAAACGTCGTTAATCGGCTGTAAATCAGCTGTAAATCAGCTGTAAACATCGTAAATCAGCTGCAAATCAGCTGTAAACATCGTAAATCAGCTGTAAATCGGCTGTAAATAGTAAATGTAAATCAGCTGTAAATCGTCGTAAACCAGCTGTAAATCTATGTCCATTGTCAGTAGTGGAAGATTACGATCGCTCCATCAGCTAATTCAGGAGCCACGTGACAATCATTAAGGCACTCACTCAAAATGTCATTCATCAACCCGCCTGTTATTGGTCACCATCTCCTTCTTGTGTTTCTCTGTGCTTTTGATTTTGCAGCATAGTTCTCTCTCTTAACTCAGGATTTCCGATAGTATGATTTGTGAACTCATTCTATCTGTTTTATGACATTGCATTTTGTCGTCTTTGCGCTCTATCATCTTCTTAACATCACTACCCATTACCAAACGTCATCTGCTGCTTAATCAGCTATACTTGATAAACTCGGCTATTTCGAAGACGTAAGGTGGTAAAGTACATAATTCGTGGTTAACTATATCTCCATAAATTGCTTTCTTGTGACTTTTGATTTTCTAGATAGGCCACAGGCACTTTTAAGCTCAATTACCAAAGACATTTTTAAGCTCAATTACCGAAGGCAGTTTTAAGTTTAATTACCCAAGACAATTTTAAGCTCTAAAGAAGGCCGGTTGGGTTGCTGAGCTGGCAAACTCCAAACCATAATATCAGATGGACATATTTCCAATCTTTCGTATTCAATGTAAAGTAACACTGACGTAAAATATGTATACAAAAATGACAAGAAAAATAATCTAGACAAGGACGGTACATCGTGGCTGACAAATACATCCATGAAATTGATGATACAGCTTTAACGCGGTGCACTCCCCTTTACAGGGGCTAGGGAGGTGCCCATGTGCATGGGACTTGTTACTGAAGTATAGAGCACTTAAAGGCAGGATGCCCTTATTGACGTCACCAATGGTCCCTTACGTAATTTGAACCCTAACCCTCTTGAACTGAAGGCAAGAAGGGTATCCACTAGTCCAGTGATTCCCAACCTTTTCTTGATTGTCGCTCCCGCAGTGATCAAATATCTCCATCGTCGCAGCCTTTCTATGACAATAGTGACAATAAACTAAATTTTTGACTATTGTAATCGTTCAAACAGCACATGTTGGCAGTAGTTTTAAGTGTATTTTTGAGCACAGTTTTAAAACGTTAAAGTTCAACATCTCGTTCTCAGTGTGATGTTTGGTACTGATAGTGTAATGAGAGTTTCCTGATATTGGGCTTAAATTCAGTCAGGTATAGGCATACGTCTATCACCCTTTTCAAAAACATTGTCACCCCAAAGGGGGCGATATCGCCCTTGTTGGGAAACACTGCACTAGACCACGGTGACAATATGTGCCGTATTAAAATGTGGAATATTAGACACTGATAACTGCAATAGGCAATAGTTCGAAATCGAGTATGCCATAAAAAAAACAACAAGAAAATTGCCTAATGCTCTATCCCCGTCCCTATCCCCTCACATCTAGATAGGAATGTAAGATATCAAACCTTGTTGTAGCCAGAAATAAATACGCCAGAAACTGTGCTACTAAGGTATTAAGGGGCAGGTGATACTTACTCTTGACTTCACCATAGGAGCTTGGGGATAAGCTAGAAGATACATCAACGTGTCTATTCTAAAGAGAGAAGATATGAAATAAGAGTAATTAAGATAAAAAATTCAAAAAGTAGTTGACGCACGGGCACTGACGCAGAGACAAAACACCTTTGCCATGGGAGTCGGTATCACACTGCAGGCACATTAAAATAAACTTGGCAACACAATTTGATCGTACAATCTGACATCATGGTGATTGACATAACTGACATTGATGAATGAAGTTTAGTTTCTGTCACGTTCCTAGCACTACCTCCCACAAAAAACGTTTATGCTAGAAAAAGGGCTGTCGTGCAAAAAATCGATTGAAATAAAATCAAACGAAATTCAAACCTCGACATTTTACACTTCAGAATATCCTCTACAGTTACAATACTACCTTCGTTTGGTTCCTGGTGGAGGAGAGGCATTCTCTAACTGTTATGTCAGGCACGTGGATGGGACAGGTAGTTCTACTGCTAACAGGTTTTTTAAAGATGAGCAAAATGGGCCGTAGTCGACAAGGCAGAATCTTAGAGGAACCTCGGTTTCATTCACTGCGATGTGTACTACTACCAAAAATAACATCTAAGGGTAGAAGAACCAAATAACCACTGATCTCCAAAAAAGACTGGCTCGAGCGTCCTATTGTTTCTACCAGCGAAAAAGTGTAGTTACAAGTGCTGGCATTCATCAGTTAAAATAGCGCGGGAAGGTCCGCCATGTTGCCAAACATTGTTTATAAGCTTTGTGTGATGGGGACTGACATTGCGTCCAGCGACTGACCTCACTTTGAGATGGAAGATGTTCGATCCAGTGTTTTTTAGAGATCAGTGCAGATAACAGACTCTGGAAACACCATTACTGAAGTTACGAAATCGGAAATATTTACTGTATACTGCCGATGGGGTAGCATAGTCGATCTCGAGATCAAATAACTCAGAACTCGATTTCATTTTATAGACAGTGCCATATGTCCTATAAAAAGCGCCCTGGGTGCTTGTTGAAAAGGCATGCCTTCAAGAGAAGCCCATTTGAGGGGAGCAACTATTATGAGTGAGTTCTTCATTGAAACCTTACTTCTACGGGGCCGTCCATTTGCGTGGAGATCTCATTCAACAGGGAACAAATTTGCAATCTTACCTTCAAGAGGGCCCTTAATTGAAGGGAAATCTTATTCAAGAGAGGTACCTATCTGAGAGCGTACCTTTAAGGGAATGCTTATGCGTGGATGGCGCTTATTCAAGACCGTATGGTATGAAGTTAACAGCGGCATTTTTTAAGCATCTCTCACGATGAAATCTATATAAATGTAGATAGTAAATAGTGATGCTATAATAAATATTAGCATTCCAGAATATGGTAAAAGTCATTACCCATTAGCTATTGTAAGGCGTGAAGGCGCTTATCAGCGCATAAAATTTAACGTCTCCCCAGTTTGGAGAGATGTCTCAATAATAACTTCCTACCTGTTTCTCTGGTTGTATCCAATTGTTCCTGCAAGGTAAAATAAAAATGAACCGCTTTTACATGAAATAAAATCAGCTCAAACAAATTTTTACACTGTTCGGCATCAAAAATTGAATGGCGAAACATCTGCACAAGAATGGACAGCTACAAAAACAAAATCCGGTTTCCCTAAGCATATGCGCCCTTTTTCCCTGATTTGATCTCCATTTCCCTCAACAAAGTGGAATTCCAATTGCCATAAGGGACATATTTACCAGCTGACACAAAGAGCACATGTTAAGAATGTAATACTGGTTGAAAGTTACAAAGGTAAACACGAATGCACGTTTTTTATATTCCTGAGCATGGAACCACATTCTAGTCAATGCAATACATGGTGGATTATATACGATTCCAGTAATGCCGCAACCAGCTGTAAGTCCATGATATATAACACGCAAAGGTAAGTACGC
The DNA here is from genome assembly GCA_010016065.2 of Carybdea cf. marsupialis auct. non (Linnaeus, 1758). NCBI lineage: Eukaryota > Metazoa > Cnidaria > Cubozoa > Carybdeida > Carybdeidae > Carybdea > Carybdea cf. marsupialis auct. non (Linnaeus, 1758). Next base: position 9,789 of record JAAAKL020010127.1, read on the forward strand.
ATGCCAAAGAGCCCGCAACAAGTTCATCCGGGAGATAGTGTGTATGAGAAAATCGGTGGTGATATATCGAAACACAAGGTGTCCACTCTGATGTACGTACTCATAATGAAGATACACGAATTCTTAACTTGAATGACATAATTTACTTTCAATTACAACTTGAGGACATTTTTGGACACTATAGGACATTTGAAGATAGCCTCTTCACACTTCACACTTTGCGATTGGCAACCACGAGGAACGAGTCGAAAAAAACCGTCCTGCCCGTTCATTGCAAATGACTCCCATAGCCACATTTGACAAAAAGGTGAAGACCGAAAAGGAACGTTTGCAAAATGTTGTATAGAAAATAAAAAATTTCCGAACCGAGATACCAACTGTACTACGAGACCTCTCGGGTCTCGAATAGGCGTCCCCGACCCGCTTCTATTTTGTCGAAAACGTTTCGCAACTGCCTCACAAGGTTGTAGTTCTGTTGATAATAGCGGAAATTGCTAATCAACATCAGATATAAAACGACTGACAAAACAAAAATAACCGACTCAAAATAGCCTTACAATCGAAAATAAAAACAATTATTCTAAATAAACATAAATGGAAACAAAAATTCAAAAATAGATTACAATATTTGAAATTAAGAAATACAAATGAAGATAAACATAAAGATGAAAATAAAGATATAAATAAAAATAAGATAAAGATAGAAATAAAGATAGAAATATTCATACAAATAAAGATAAATATGAAGATAGAAATAAAGATAGACATAAAGATAGAAATAAAGACAAATATAAATAGAGAAATAAATAAAAAATATAAATATAAATAGAGAAATACAGAAATAAAAAGATAAATATAAAGAAAGAAATATACAGATAGAAATAAAGATAGAAATAAAGATAATTATAAAGATAGAAATAACCATGAACATAGAGATAGAAATAAAGATAGGAATAAACAGGAATATAGAAATAAAAGTAAAATTCTGTACTAATAATATGCCCTCTACAATTAATAACGATGCCAATTGAATGCTATTTGCTGCCCGAAAATTAGGTCTTACAACAATAAATCATCCAAATGAACGTGTACATACCCATTGCTTGCTTGCCCATAGCACATTGGTACGTGTTACGTGGTGATTGGTTATGATGTGGAAAGGGTACCAACCCTGCACACACGCCAAGCAAAGTGAATGGCTCAATTTCCAGATGTGTGGTGATCCTGTGAGGACACAAATCAGTAAAGAATATTTGAGTCACTACTGTAGCGTAACTAACAGTTCCCTTACTCTAGTTTGATACATACTTCTTAACGTTTCAGAGCAAATTAGAGAGAACGACACAGTTATATAGCAGACGATTACTAGGAACGCAGGTACGAAGAAGATGAAAGAAGTGGGGAAAACAGAGGGAGAAAAGACAATTAATACCAAGTGAGAAAGAAAGAAGTAAAACGTAATATAAGAATCACAACAAATAACCAAATAATGAAGAAGGACTGGGGAAAAAACGAAGAAGAAAAGACAATTGATACCAAGTGAGAAAGAGAAAGGTAAAACGTAAAATAAGAAGCACGAAGACAATGAATAACAAAAGAATGAAGAAAAGGAAGCAAAAAACAATGACAAAGGAAAGGGGGAGAGGAAATTAAGCACAATATTTCAAGTATAGCAATGAAATAAAATAGAGAATAGAAAGTGCAATAATTATAACATCGATAATGATAATTATAATAACGATGTACTGGTGAATCCCACATCATATTGGTTCTTTATTAGCGTTAGGGAATACGGGAACATACACACTACAAGAAGACATATTCAACACCACTAAAACAAATATCAAGCTCCGGTTTAAGTCCGACTCATCCGATGTTTTTAATTAACAAACGAATATTGTCAATGCGAGATACCAGCCGGCATGTAAAGAGAATACGAAACCACGAAGCACAAAAGACGCTGTAAGAACACCATTTTCTACACAAGCACCTCCGGCTAATTATCTTCGCTATCAAGATTTTTGGTAAATGGTTTACTTGCTGTTGAGTATCTTTCACGTGTTAATAGAGGACCTGACTGTTCATGACTTACAACGCGACCTACGTCGGACACGAGCTACCAGGGTCCAGCCTTCTCTAAATGAGAGCCGGTTATAATGTAACCCTCTATAGATGCGCACGGGTGATGGTACAGACTTTTTTATGAGAGCCATTAAAGTTGCTCTTTCTCAGAGAAAGGGTGAGGTATCATCAGACATCTAAGTGGTGTCAATACAAGTCTATGCTCATCAAAAGCTTCAAAGAATAGTTGGATAAGTTTACTTTGAAATCGCGTCCTCGTAAAGTGCAATTTCACAGTCATTTTCTTCGTTGACATCCAAATATTCCACTGCACCAACGCGCAATAAATCTTCAAATGTTCTAAAGAGCGAAAAGATGAGGTTCATAAATAACATCGATGGTAAGAGGAAGAGTGATTACATCAGCATCAACGCAATCATCAGAAAATCATTATAAATTCAAAAGGAATTTGTCACAGCCTCAATGAAGTCCAAAAAATATGGAGTTCAATACAAGAAATAACATTGTAGTCCCCCAGCAATGACTGATGATGAACACCAATACGCAATCCTAAAGACAAGATCGTTACCACAAATTTTCTTGTTTTCTGTTTTAAGATTATCTCTAACCCTTTTTATTAAGAGGTGGATTACCCAAACAAGGAGGCACGGTCTCATGTCATCTGCAACGTAACATATCGACTACAGAAATAACATTTTCAATACAGCAAAGTACAGTACAGAACTGAGCAGGGCTAGACAGGACAGGACAGAGCAGGATAGCACAGGACTGGACGAGGCAGTACGGGACGAGACGCAGCAGGGCAGAGCGGCACGGAAAAGGACGAGATCTGGCAAGATAGGATAAGACCGGGCAGGCCTGGCCAGGGCAGGCCAAGCCAGGCCAGGGCAGAACAGAATACAACACAACAGAACAGGATAGGGCAAGATAGGTCAGGACAGGATAGGACAGGGGCGGAAAGGACAGGAAAATTTAAGACAGTGCAGGAAGCACACTGTAGACAACTATAAGACAGTAAATTTCAGTACTGTACTGTGCCATATAATCGAAGAGAGTGGAGCACAGAACAACATAAGACAATGGCAGAAAACAACAGTGTACAACAGCACAACAGACACAACAGTACTTAACGTTTTCTTTACAAGAAATTTACAAGAACAGTTTACATGATATAACCGGGAAAAATAAGTCCAGAAAAAGGAACATTAGACCAGTCCTTAAACAAAGGACGGGAGAAGGGGGCACTTCCTTAAGCATGTGCTCTTAGCAATTCTTTGGTAACACGTCTGAACAAGGACAGTACAATGAATGTAAAATGGCCATTTTAAACATTCTGACATCACAATTGACATGCAAGTTCAGTCCACATTGTATTAACTATGTAAGCAAGTAAATTCGGGGAAAAATAACAAAGTTTCTTTCCCCAAAACATAACCGTCGGCCATTTGCAAACTAAACATTATCTAAGCAGGTCCTACCTTTCACCCTTTGCAATCTCATCTACGTGTTTCTGGGTTAATTTTGGCTTCCCTTTGCTGACAATAATGTACGGTCTGTTGAAAAAAAGGTCAATTCATAATCTCTTGTTTATATTTCAAGTCCAAATTAATCTATAATAACACATGATACTCATCGTTGTTTACTAGAAAAGTTGAAAATGCGTCCAATGCTTTTTACAGCTCATACTAGTCCCTTTCCTTGGGGTCTACGTAAGGTCTATGAACATCATTTAAATACACAGAAGAATCCTGCTAATTTCTTCGTTAGGATTTCGTCAGCCACGGTCTCATTTGAACTCAAATTTGGCATGCAGATGCATGAGGTCAGCAAGTTGAAGATACTCACCTAAGCAATTTAACATCCAAAAAGTTTCTTCTCATACTTAGCTTAACCTGGACAAAGCATAGTAGTAAATAGAGGAAAGTAAACAGTGCATGTCACTCATACTGCAAGAGCAACGGTCATAATGGTAACTGAAAACCAATTTACTGAAAAATCAGGCAATCCACAAGTGATATGATACTAAGATACCACCCTACGGTGATAAAAAAGTGAAATTTAAAAATTGGACAGTCCTGAAACTTCTAGGCTTTTTTTACTTTTATGTTACCCTAAAGGCAATTTGTAAATTTGTAAAAAAACTGTCAGTTCATTTCAATTCTTCTTTAAATCCTTTCAAGAGGACACAGCAAGAAGGTCTTATAACTCCTTGCATGTAAAAGTTGCCTTCGTTATGACTTCGACATCGCACCCACTGTTTCATCTTTCAAGTGCGCTTTTAACTCACTCGAAAACAACGTGAAAACTTCATGTATTGCCATATTAGTTTGTGCAAAATGATATTATAACAAGAGGGAAAAGGGCTGGCCATTGATAGTTATTTATATTACAAACTTTACTTCCTCTCCCATGTTTGCTCATACTCCATTAGGTTATTTCTGCAAATTCTGATATCTCTTTATCTATGCCTGATATTGTGCCAAGGTGACAGGTATCTATAAAAATCATCGTCCTCGTCCTCTTCCTCGTCATCAACACTATCATATCAGTATTGTCAACATCATCGTAATCATCGTTATCATCACCATCAATATCATCATTGTTAATGTCACCGTATCCTCATTTGCATCATTATCACCAACATCATCATCATCATCATCATCATCACCATCATCATCATCATCATCACCATCATCATCATCATCATCACCATCATCATCATCA
>JAAAKL020010128.1:0-14593 GCA_010016065.2 Carybdea cf. marsupialis auct. non (Linnaeus, 1758)
CGTACGACTAATCTTGGGTTGGACACGTGACTAAATCGTCCCTAAATCGGCCGACAAAATCGTAGCGTGTAAATCAGCCTTAACAGATCACGCAACTGGTGATAATACAACTTATATTAACAAACTATGGTTCTTGACTCTAAGCTAAATCATCAAGTTTTCTTTGCTCATCAAAAGGTATCTTTTAAGGGTAGTTGCAGAGTCAGGAAAGCGTACCTTGAAACCCGGGAAATGTGCTTTTTTCGCAAAACTGGGGGATAGGCCTAGAAAAACTGGAGAACCGTAGGTTCATATCAGCTGATGTCAGTCAACCATGCAATGAACCGATGAGAATGAGGATATATGCAAATAAATATAGGGAAACCTGCGTTGATGTACACTATTGTAAGTTATATGCAGTTTACTTCTCAAGTGGACAATGAGTCGATTTGGATTCAGACAGGATTCGGAAAGGTGTCTTTCTGATGAAAATTCGTTGAGATCAAACGTAATCTTTCATTAGTGCCCAGGTGCTTAATCTAGGATAAAATGATGCAATGAAATCCTAAATTTCAAGTAGATTTCAAGGATTGGTGCGCATGCTACGTTGCTTCTCTTTGCACATACCCCAATGGCATCAGAATTAAGGAGTCTCCTCTATCCAAGGTAATTGTAGCAACCAGTTCCCTTCATTCATCGACAATTTTCAATACTCCTTCATTTGCTTTCCTATGTCTTCAGCTGATCTTCATCATGTATATTATGACAAATCCTTCAATTTAAGTAACTTTCTAAAATTCACGCACATTGGAATACGTTGAATTGATCTCACTAATGATAATACGGTGCTATCTCATTAATAGGGATTTAATGATCCTCTTGGGCAGATTTAAAAAGCAGAGATGGCTGATTACGTTTTAATTGAAGCTACGAAAACTGCAAAATTTCCGCGGTATGTAAAAAAATGGTATGCCATCCTAATTGGGTACACAAATCTACAAGAGCGTTGCCAATTTGCACAAGTGATATCTCTAATTAAGACGGCCGCTTACTCCAGAAATACTATTGCGCCACACGAGTAAAGACCCTGCCCTTTTATTGGATTTCTTTTATGTTGATTTTGCATTTAAGTGCCAGAGTTTAAACCAGGAAGTATAAGAAAGACTACCTTATAAAATAAAGTACGGCTTCAACAAAATATCTCTGCCACCTGAGTTTCCTCCATCTCATCCCTGGGTAGACTATAATTTCTGAGCCACCTCCGGCTTGATATCGCACTAACTACACCGCGACTTGTTATCCGCGATCTCAAAACCACCTAAATGGTTGCCCCAAACAGTGCAATCCTTTTATTCAAGTGGGTGCATTTAAATCTTACATACGATTAAGACTCGACTGTACAGCCTGGTCGTGTTCTGTAAAGAAAATTTCTTGTTTCTGGCTTAATGTTAAGATTTACGTTGCTCGTATTATTCACAATCTGAAGAACTGATACGATTTTTCATGCCTACATTTCAAACTTTATTTGAAAATCTTGCTCTTCGTTTGCAGAACGTGTCACTGCCAACTTCCATAAGGTGGCATCTCAATTGCGCCATGGAAGTATCTCATGCAACACAGAAAAAAGTTATTTATCTCCGTTCAGAACTATATATTTCAAGCTAAGCTAAGGCAGCGCACCTTTAATGTAAATACATAGAAGGGTTTTTCAGGAAACATAATTTTATCTTCTGATAACGCTGTTTCATAAGCCATCTGGTTTCTGAAATATTGATGACGCTATATATCTAGAGGAAGACCGGGTAAAATAACTACTTCCTCGTTTAGAACACACAGGTGAACCTAGCCACACATTTGACGCATGGTTTCATCATTGAAGTACAATATAGAATTATTAAACGTTGTTTTTGAGAGATATAGCAGGGACTTGCAATATGCCGGCTAGAACTTCATAGAAAATGTTACCTTCGCTCCTTTTTCAAAGCAACTGCGGATATGTTGGATGCGAGATGCTGGAAGTCAAGATGTTAGTTTTGTGAATATCTCTACGCATAAGTTCATATGCAACCTAGCCTAAATTGTTAAATATGTAAAGAGAACCAATTGAAAACTGATTTAAGGGAAACATTCACAAACGTAGTGAGCACGTCCCTTAGCATCTTGCAGACCAATAACATTACCCTTCCACTACCAAAGAGTATGTGACGGATAAACCCACTGGGTAGGTTAGTTCAGTTACAGCACATGGTGCCCTGAACCCTTTTAACTATCCTTGCTACGTTCCACAGGGTAACATAACAATGACAAAGAAGTGTATGTGTGACCTGGATGCGTAATATAGGCATGTGACACCTTGAATTAAAAGATACGATTGAAAGTATTTGTACATAACTGCACCAATTAAAAAGTCATGAAAAACTTCCCACTATAAGGGCATACAGATGCTTAGCATTGCATAGCTTAGTATGGCAGCACTAACGTTATGACCACTTCTTCATATATTTGTATAAATAGGTAGGGTTAGAATTTGTATTCATTCTGTCGTTTCACTTTAAACAATTTTCAACGGTAAGTTACTGTGTCAGAAATTTATCAGTCATTCTTCTTGATGCTTTGAAAGTGACTCAGGTTTGCCCTTTACCGGTATTTCTTTCTTTTCGATGGTGAAATGTTTTGGTGACGTCAGATAGATCTCTTATGGAACAGCATTATTTGGTCATTACCTGAGAAAGCCTGAGAATTTTAAAACGTTTGTGAACGGGAAACCGCTGAAATATAAACCACCATCCATTCTTTACTAGATATATAAATTTAAAATTCATTTTAGTGGCTATCCACTCATAGGATCAAGACATGCATAGTGCAGTCAGAAAGCCATTGGACTTCATTTACATCTAATAAAGCTAATATGGGCGCAGCTGCGACCCTTTTATGGTCAAGAACTATCATACAGGGGCGGGAGAGGTGGGATAGCTATCCATATGGTAGTCCCCTCAGACGACAAATGTTTGCGTAGAAAACAGGATCGAGTTGCGGTTAAGATGGCAAATCTGAATAATACAAAGGAAACACTGAAGAAGAAATGGAAAGTGGCTTCTCTCATTGACACATGCTCTAATGGTTAAAGCAACAAGCAACTGGGCAGGTTAACGGACATGGGAAGATAGCAATGGCGTACGAAGAAAATTTCTGACTGGGAAAAGGAAACTTGAAAGGATTGCCGCAGGTGGGACTTTGTTGGGGAGGGCCCCAAAAGTTTGCTGGTGTGTGTTTGTATGGTGGAGGATATAAAATTATTACATTCTGTCATGAAAAAGCTTTACTTTTTTCCTCTTAAAGGCCTGATATTTTCATGACGCCGTTTTTCATGGTCCACTACTTACCCTATGTACGCCAGTGGGAGAGAATGCCTGAGAATCAAACTGAACATATCGATAGGAAATGTTCAAATTGGAACTGAAATGAGATTGAATTAAGCTATTGAGGTGGCAAACGCTATCAAATGGCAAATGAAAGAGCTAGAGAAATCAAGTACAAGAGAAATACCAACCAAAGAAGGACAAAATGATCTCTTGTGCTCAATTATCAACAAAACCATATTAAGAAGTTTAAGACGTTTATGGCCAGTGAACTACCATGACATTATTTATGGGAAAGTTGAATTTACTTGACCAACATCTGAGCTCGTTAGGCACAAATTCATCCATATTAAAGAACGATCTTTAGCCTTGTTTGATTAGCGTTCAAATATGGTGACCATCGATGATTTGTATGTGTATTGGTGACATATCAGGACACGTTAGTCCTCCGACAATTTTGACGATTTGGGGGGATGTTGGTACCTGATGTTGTGTTAGATGAATACAATTTCGAAAGCTTAATTTTACAGTGTTTTTGTTTTAGCACACTTATCACTTTTCACCAACGTCATATCCTACGACCAGTTTGCGTACTTTGAGAGCTGACATGTGATTACTTGCTTCTAGATTATTGAGCTGTCTGTTTCTGTTACAATGCTAATGCAGTCAAACCAAAAATAAATTCGAAAAGTCGCACTTGCGAGGTTGTACTAACCATGAAAGATTGGATAGGTAGTTCTAAAAATTAAAAAAAAAACGGAATCGTACATTTTAACCCCTTCGACAACAAGACGGGGTAGGGGGCAATAGCAGCATCACCTTCCCAAGTGTAATACCCCCGGCCTGTTGTTAAAAGACTATAATAGAAGTCACCTGTTCAGCATTTTCACGTATTTTGTATAAGTTGCACTGATGATATCTGAACTGACAACAATAAAATGACAATAAAACAATATAATAATTCAACCTAAAATACATAACGACGTTCAAACGCAGGCTATTTAATAAATTTCCATCTCCCTCCATCTGACCTTAGACCCGATTTGGGCTATAAATTACAGTAAACAGCGACAAAGACTACTAAATGACGCTATTATATACGGGCAATGTGTACCCTAGAGTACGAAACAATCGGATCGGTTAATTGTTAATTGTGGGAAAAGTTTCCACTCAAGACTCCTTCGTCCCAGCCAACATCAGGTAGCTTTGAGACTAATAACGCCTTCCATTTACACTGCAACCACGTTTACTAAACACTGTGTTAAAACCTATCCGATAAATTTTGGAGTTCGTGTAATGGCTCAAGGGAGTACCGTACAAGTTTTACTCTTAAGGCTCTCTTTCAGAATGGGAATTTTGAAATTCACTTCTGAAATGTCAGTTAATATGATAATATCTGTCTAAGTATGTCCAGGTACTGCAGAACATTGAGTTAAGACATTCCACGACGCGATTTAGTACATTATAAACTGCTTCGGAGCAGATTTACTACCAGAATGGAAGAGGCAATCCGGGCAGCGATGCTACCTGCCAAATATGTGCTTCTTCAACACGATCGGGCTGTAAGACAGCGTCATTTGTAGTGCGTAGTAATAGTGGGTAAATAAGTGCCTAATCCCATGCACGACGACTCACTCGGAAAGTGAAACTAGGAAATACAGATAAATGGCAAGGAACTGAGTTAGAGAGCACAGGTTAACCGATAATAAATTCTAAACTCCTTGGGGCGGCTGCGCTTGAAATTGGATTCCTAAATCTCGCAAGCGCTGGATATTTAATGCTAAAACCTGCGACAGATATAAACAAGTGCTCAGCAGTACCAAGTACGTCAGCCTTCGCTCGATCCGCCAGCAGAGTGATTCGCAAATCGTTTGCTTCAGAGGCGAAGGACAGAAGCTAACACAAACTAAAGAAATGCAACTCAATATTTCGGCATAAAAATCACGCAAATAACCCGTTGCAAATCTATACTAAAAGGCAGAAATTACGGTGTAGCATAACAGGATCTGTAGTAGTAGAAATTACGGTGTAGCATAACAGGATCTGTAGTAGTAGAAATTGCGGAGTTAGTTGCATATAGGACCTGCATCACTTTAAACGAAATTCCGTACACAACTGAAAGGATTTAGCACGCATAAAAGGACCCCTACTCAGGGAATGCAAATGATGAAGTAGGTAAACTTACAGTAATTCCTTCAATAAATAAACAGCGATGTACTCTAAATGCTGTCAATATATACAACAATACTATTATACTGAGTATATCCCTATTGTTACAAACGAGGGCACAGAGAACCGCAGGAAAAGACAGAATGTTAAAGCTTCAATTAACCTATCCGGGGCGAGGAGTGTAGTACGTTACGAAAGTAAGGTTATTACTTTCCTTTTTATTACCTTACTATTACTATTAACTATGCTGGTTGAACGAAGTGTAGAAAATCACAACAGTGCAAGCCGCATAGCGTACTGTCTTGATAGGTACCAGGTTTGATTGAAAAGAAAATGTTTACCTTGAAAGAAACCTAATCTCTGCGTGGATATCGTACTTCTTCCTAACAGCACCTCGGGATGGCTACTCAATTTTGAGTTTTTAAAAGGGTGGTTCATCGAGGGGGCGCTTGCAACCTTTTTCAAAATTATGAATAGCTAAGATTTGGAGCAGTAGACATAAAAAGAGGCTGGCAAAGAAATCACAAAAATTACAGTTCAATCAAAGCAGCAAAACAATAAAAACATTTTAAAAAAGCACCTTGTTTGAATCTGGTGGGCGTAGGTCTTTTTAGGGAGGGGCCGTTTATCGGGGCTTGACGCTTTTTTCTTGAAGTACGAAAGTCAAAGAAATTATTCATACCTTTTCGCTATCTAATGAGGTAGACGGCCAAAACTGCAATATTTCATGGGAGCCTTTAAGTACTTCTCAGTTTTTATTGATGACAAAATGTGTAATAGCCCACAGGCGCACCAGCGACAGCCAGGGGTGAAATATGTGTACTAAACCTCTTCGCTGTCGCCTGCTTTCCAAAATATTATTCGGTCGTTATGCTAACGTAAACACACTAGTCCCCTAAAACCGGCTTCGCTAAACTAGCCTTAGAATCAATGAAAGTGTACTACGCATAAATATTATCACAAATGTTTCCAATACAATGCCATCGCAAATCAAAGCATGCATCAAGTAAAATCACTAGCAACATATTAAACACATAAAACGTTTCAAGCTTTAAGTCGAACACCAGACCTATGCGGAGGGAAAGTGTGACGTCAAGATTTTAAAAATGTTTGAATTACGGGAAAAATACTCAATATTCATATAGCCCTAATAGTGAGAACGTCAATGGCCAAAATTGAGAATCCTGCCTTTTCCCAACAACGAGATATCAGGTTTCAAAGTTTTAAATCTCTCTAACAAAATCCTGTTACTTGATGCTGGATCCTAATGTTAGGATCCACTTTTTAAATTCGAACGCCTCTAGTTTAAACACTATATACATTACAGGTCTCGTATTTTGAGAAACAGCGTATTCCAGGGTTGTCTTCAGGCATCTGGAGTCAAATTGTTCTATTTCTAAAACTTTTGATTTGTGACGTCATCACTTTTCCTCCGCATAAGAGCGGGTGGATATTCAAGTTAAAAACTTTTAACCTTGTTTCCATTTTCTTACCAATGACACAATTAACATGTTGATAGCTGTATGTCTCTTCTACATTTAGTGCGTCGCTCTGTACAATATTGTTTAGTTACTGTAATACGTTACAGACACACTATAGCATCTACAGATCTCTTTTTTACATGAAGGACAAGTATGGCCTCAAATGCTGGGATAAAAAGCAGTGATTCAAATACCTCTTAGGTACCTTTAACGAAATCGAAATTAAAAAGACAGAGACAAGAGAAACAAATCACGATTTATTCCATCCTAACTGGGTGTTTGAGCTTCTTAAAATGGGTTGAGGGAGGGGGCTAGTTGCCCCACGTTAGAAAGAATACGTTGATTTCTGGACATCGTTAACGATTTCATCACAGTATATCACAGGGGGGGGGGGGGGGGGCAACAAAAAAACGAGCACAAGGAGATTTTTGGAAAACAAATTCCATGATCTGTGGCAAAAAATTCTACATGTCTTTTTGTTTCTTGTCGTTTTTGTCCCGAAACAATTTGTGTTGTTTGAGCACAATTTTTAGGGGGTGCTTCAGACATCATCATCAGGAAAGTTAAAAAAATTGTAGTGTTTTCCAAATACTCCTAGGTAGTTTGATGGCCCTTTAACCCTATTGTACCAAAAAGCCCTAGATATCGCATCAAAGCTAAATTTCACTGCTTCTCAGTAATTTTTGTGATACTTGCAACCCTTTTAAGCTCTAAGTAGAGCTTACGAGTTTTTGAGATTTTCTTCTCAGTAGGTTAATTAAATGATCTTAAGTCCTTATGAATAAAGCAACTACCAAACTAGCCCAAGATTGAGTTGCTATCTGTTGCGAAACCCTAGCAACCGTTTCAACGTATCTAAAAAGGTCAAGAATGTTCTTTGGAACCTTTCGATCGCAGGAACCTGCAGTAGACAGAGTGAAGCGTACACAGTCTGGCATGTGTTGTCCTTCCTCATTCTCTTGTCTTAACAAACATTTGCTTTGAACTCTCTTGCAAGAATGAGATGAGGCTCTCAGTAATACTGTTAAAGGCATCATCTTTAGTTGACGCATCGTCAGGATCTTTTGTATTTATCCCTGGTTTAACACAGTGTTCTGAGGCGTTTCTCCGTTTCCCTTTTCGTCATTTTCAGTCACTGCAAAGAACGGAGCAATATCATCACTCTCCGATGTTAACGAGTCTACTGTTGCCGCTATTTGTTCAGACAATTCATTTGACGGGTCGAACTCAGGGACTGGTGGATCAAGTTCAGCGAAACCTACCACCGCTAGTGACGACTTCCACAGTCCTGGTGAATCCCTAACTTCTTCTTTATCCTCGAGTCCGAAGTCCGGTACAGCAGCTGCAAAACTCGACTTATCTAATAAATTTTCACTCGTAGGAGACTCTGACAGTCCATCTGATATTCCTTCCATACTTTTCTCTGTAGCTACTGGGGATTTGTTTATAGCTGCTAATTCTACATCTTCACTCGTTATAACATCCGTACTATCAGACACTGCTGAAGTCTTGTCGTCTGCTGTTACCCACTCAGAATCTGGTACTTCTTCCGTTATAGGAGTGCTCGTCTCCTCTGCAAGTTCAAAGCCATCGTCTTCTTCTTCCACAGCCTCCTTTTCCTCCTTTATCGCCATCTCCGCTTGCTTTGATACAGGTTTTTGCTCTTCATCCTGCACAAAAAAAGAGAGACCCTACATAAAATACCTGAAAACTTGGTATATAGACACATGGTTGCTGTGCGGCGTCAATTTCAATAACGCTATCTATACAAAGCGTAAAAGTTAAGGGTAAGGATCTCAGAATTTTCAAATTCATCTCTTTACGATTAAGTTACTTCCCGCCCAAGCCACCAGCCCAACCTCACTTCTAACAAAGGGCGATGATGGATTTCGTACATAGCCGGAGTGAAACTGCTATCAATTGTGAAACTTCGCATTCTTTACAATGCAGATCCACTTATAAGGCCGTGAAATATACCTGCTATAATAGTTGCATCTGCTATAATAGGTGGTCACTAAAGTTGCCGACAGTACATTAAATAAATATAGACACCCCATCTGGCCATCTAAAGGGCATTCGAGTTCCTGTTTCTAACGCATATTCTTACGAGGAATACTTGGCTGCTTATACGAGCCGGAAGAAGTCGTCAAAAGTCCTCGATGCCTGAACTCATCACTTCCTTTAATTTTTTTGTCTACTAATAACATCAAACTAAATTGTACTAGCTGTTATTTTCTATATTAACCTTTTGTGCTACTACCAAGATATTAAATAGCTTGCTGCTGTAGTTGATAAACTCGGGTAATCTTCATAAGGCCATCGGATTCTTTACGCGGGCAAGATATGTCCAAGGCTCCACTGCCCAAGACTGAAACCATTCCATCATTGACGATGGTAGCTGCATACGTTCTGGGCTTCTAAATAGCATAATCATTCAGAAATTACATTACCTTCCGACAAAGAAGAAGCGTCTTGACGATAAGCAGTCGTGGAAGCGAATCGTTCTGAGTTATTTGATACCCTACAGAGCACACATTGGGTATCAAATGTTTCGCAAAAATTACGATGTTCCATTTGCACACTTTAAACACTCCATTTTTCCTTTCATTTACCAAACACGGATGGTAACATTTGTCAATACTGGAGTATTACATTGCGCTCCGCAGCATCAGCCAAAACCGTGCACCCATCAAACCTTAATTTCCGCAGTTTTCTTGAGTGTAAGATTTGTGTGGCTACCAGTTGTCAATAATAAATTTCTAGGAAACTCTAGGAATCCCATTTGTCCCTGGTCTGTAATCCCGTCGGAATTTCTTGGTTTACAGATGGAACCTGTTCTATTTTATAGAAAAGGGTTTTCTGGGCAAGAAAACTACGGCACTCTCGCTCAAATGCTGGCTGCCCTTCCTACGGGTACTTTTAATTTGGGCAGGAGTGCCTTTGCCTCCCCTCTCGTTAACAAAAGTATGATTTAGGTAGATCAAATTACATACGATAAGAAGGAAATTTTACGCTTAAACCTGTTTCAAAGAAAACATATGCCATTGATAAGAAGGTTTTTATTTATTTCATATTTTGAGTTCTAAAATGAATTTTGAACTACACTTTCCAGGCTCGTTTTGGATTGAAAAAAAAATATCCTTGACTTAATTCCTTAACCACCCATCCAAATGATTTAGGATAGAAAAGTGTCAATTGTAATGTGATAATCTATAATGGTTGGTGCAATCCAGCTGCATATTTGCTTTAGTCTTAGTTTCGTATCAGTTTGTCTCTACTTGGATTACATCTGTAAGTAGCTAATGTGGTTTAAATGCTTTCAGCTCAAACTGACATGTTGCATACTAACTCTCATCTGAAGAGCAAAAATATCTCAGGTCTTGAAACCAGTCTTCTGAAAGATGTTGACAAAATAACATAAACTCATGCTATTACAAGGATCGTATGGAATAAAAGAGAAACTGTGCATGGATTCTATTTTAAAATCGGGGGCTTCCCATCGTGTTCATGAGGAGTACAAGGGCAAGAGCAGGTTTTAACGCCGTCCATACACCTTTACAGGGGCTACGGCGGTGCCCATGAACAAGGGACTTGCTACTGGAGTATAGAGCAAGACCGGATGCCCTTCCTGGCGTCACCAATTGCCCTTCCGGGAATTGAACCCTGACCCTCTTCACCCTCTTGACATGAAGGCAAGGAACTTATCCACTAGACCACGGAGGCTTACATCCCTAAATCGCTAAGGGGTACCATGCAGCTGCAATGAAAACTGCATAGTTAGAAACGACCTTGCTCACTAAACCTTGCTAAAAAGGTACGGTGGTATTGGCCCTTTCCCTCGCCATTTTGTAGATGACTGATTTACTTTAGCTGCTCTTGGTAACTTGATAGGATTGAATGGCCCAATGGAAGTTAGAACGCAGACACGGTCCTATTTCAAGCGAAACTAGGCAGTTTCCCCCCAAAAGCCACAAATGTTCTGAATTAGAAACTAGATCCCCGAGGTCAAATATGTGCACCAGCAACATGTGAACTTGTCAGTAACATATATTGTACAAAGAACGTTCCTGCTTTCTCCAGTCTCGGTTTAGTCGACACAGAACAGCACTCAAGTCCTCAAACCTTGTTTGAAAAGATGAATACGGAGTTTACAAGAGATTGTGTGCATAAAATAAATTGCTTATGAGCCAAGAGAAAGCAAATCCATACGAAAGTGGGCAATGATGTCACTCACTTGGAACACCATCAAATAATGCATTGAAATAGGTAACCCTTTTGCCATTTCCGTGGTATCCATTTACCGATTGTGCAGCATAGCCTAAAATTTTTTGGTCTACATCACAAGTCCGCTGAAACAAATTTGTCTGCTTGTTACATGCAACGAGAAAGTGTTCAGAAGTCTTTTCCAAATCGTACTATAGCATTCAAATGCGTTTGAGAATACTTTACTAAATCTAGGTAATTTCAACTCTTGCTGCCGTAAACATTTCCAGAAAAACTGGACTCGTGGATGTACTTGTGGAGACAAAATGCCACATCTATCAGCCACTCCGACAATTTTCGGAAGACCTTTCCTTTCCAACTCCTCAACTCACAAGGTGTACGTTTTCTTTTTGGGCAATAAGGAGTGAAACCTAAATTCCAGGAGAATTTCAGGAGAATTTCAGGACTGCCAAGAGGAGTGGCCTCCCAGGTCACGTTTATCCCGTGATTCCCATAAATCGTTTGACATCATCCTCTGGATTACTCATTTTTGTTCTGGTCAACACAACCAATGGCTACCTAACCACTCTTTGATTATTATCAGCTTATAAGATTTGACAAATGTAAAGAGTGCACTCTCAACCTCCTAAAACTCTATCATATGGATGGTGAATTATTACGATGTGGGCGGTGGCTGAAGGAATGTGAAAGTAAACACATTTTACCTTGACAAATGACTGAAACGGAATATCAGTTTGTTGTGGAAAAGCTACTCTAACACTTTGGTATAGCTGTTTGATAACGCTAACACATATGGAATTCATACGTGAACATACCGGTAATACTTCAACTTTCAGTATCTGACGCTCCTGACTTGCAACACCATTTACTCTTATTTCTTCCGCTTGGTTTACCAAGCCATTCGTCAGAGGTATTGAATGATCCTCGTTATCAGATCTCTCAGACTCACTGTCATGTATGGCGGTCTTCCTCTTTCGCTTTTTGTTGATATTTGGGCTGCCATCACTGTCATTACTCAGATCATGATCTTGTAACCCATTCACAGTAATTTGTGCCTTCTCTTTCTGTCCTTCATTTTCGCTGTCGCTGGAGTCATTGAGTGAATCATTCATGATGGCCGAGGCTGCTCCTGATTGAACCAACGGTGTCCAGCGAAGGCACTCTGAGTCTAGACTGATCCGTTTTTGCAATCTTATCTTGTCCATCAACTCATTCATAATTCGTTCATTTAACACGATGGTTACTCTAGAAAGAAAGGATCAGAACATTAACGTCAAAATTAATGATCATCAACTACAACAATAAAACTATACGTCTTTTGCATATAACTGGATGTAGTTTTGTGTATCCGTATGAAGGATTTCATGGTGAAGGTGAGAGTGCTAGCTACAGGACGAGAGCATTATGCCTACATTTAGATTTCATACTAGCATTGTACGCCAACAGTGGAAGAGCAGCTTACTTTTCGCGATAAGGTTGTACAGGATGCTGATAACATGGGCCTTAATTCGTAAATTCGAGACGGCAGTCTAACAAACTGAAATCGAAAAAAATCGGAACAATGAGTGCATTCTTCCACAATCATCGAAAATAAGTGCAAGTTTTCATGAAAATTAAAGTGTTCTACGCAACCTTTTGCGTTGTTATGATAGGATCAGAACTCAACCCTATCCTACATGGGGTTCCAAGACAGAAGTTATTACACGCATAGGGAAAGGGGGGGGGGGGGCTCTCTTCGATACCTCCGTCAATAACTCGCCACATTTTGGATGTGGTTAATTCTAAAACTGGCCATATTGCATTTCTGTCTCAATAGCATCTCTGGTTAGCATTATCCACTTTTAGAAGTGTGAGTTTTTGCAACAGATAAAACGAAAAATCGAAATTTTATAACCAGCTTTGTTCAGAGGAGTTATCTCTCTTTCTGACAAATAAAAAGTGTTGTGCAATTGCAAGAAATACTCCATAGACGTTCTATCTTGTATATAATTCGCTTAAAGAAGGCACATTTATACTGTAAATCAATTACGAAAGCTGTTTCCGTATTCGTCTGAAATGCACTTTTGGCAAAAGCTGGCGAAAGCACTTTTTATACATTTAAATACTTCACTTTTTGTAAAAAGTAGAGAAACATATCCATAATTGAAAGTATTACCAGGGGCGGGGGAGGGTAAAGCGGATTGGGGGGGGCAAGTAGGCCGGGTTCAAATTTACTTTTTCACGTTCCACAGTATGCAGAAGCAAAATTTGTTGTGTCTCAATATGCATATTTTGCTGTGAATGTTAAAATGACTGTTGCAATCAATTTCATGTTTGATAAAGCTAAAAAGTGGTCACGGAAAAAAAAGGAGATTTGGCAAATCTTTGGGGGGCCGTGGCCCCTGCTGCCCCCCTGCTGCCCCGTCCCTGATTACCACGTACACATCTATTCAAAGTGGTATACTTATTCATGGTGGAAGTTTATTGATAGTAGGCGCTATTTTATAACAGGCACTTGATTACAATGTACACACATTCATGTCAAGCGCTTAGCTAACACATACTGCTCTACATACAATTCACTATAGTTTTAATGGCCACTAAAACTTCTATAAACTTCTCTTGGATTTCACATTTTGGACAGGAAAAAAAATCATCTGGCGGAGAATCTCAGAGCTAAAAGTTGTCTCAAATCACTTCAGTTGAACATTTAAAGTTACAATATTGCAAAAGTACATCGACATGGAATAAACATGACCATTTTTATGACAACAAGCTGCTGCAGCTGCTAATTCACATTCCTACACCTGACACGAGATATCGCTCGATATATCAATCTATTCTTTGTGCATAATATCGTTGAATAACATTAACACTAGCTACAGACGGCACTTATCCTGGGGTCTTTTATACCGCACCAGTGCACAATATTTTGCCATGACTAAACAGATGTTATCTACTTGGTGACGGTTTTGGCTGTGGAGAACGCTTTACTATCCGCTAAGCAAATAAGAAGGAATCGGGGAAGTCATTTATCGAATTTCAGTGATACTGGAAGCCTTAAAGACCACTAATCTGCAGCCTCCATTGTCTTCTTATCGCCGGCAAGGATGTCTTAGTAAGTTGAAAATAAAGAACGGTGATCCATCTGTCCTTGGGCCGCACGCCAGATTGCCAATAATGATATTTCCTATTTATTAGGTAACCTTGTAAGGGTACAGCTTATGTTTCCTTAGACTGGTCTGTTTCAAAATCAGGTTTCCAAAGCGACAAGGCATCAATATATGGAACACTTGCGTCATCTCTCTTCCCCGCTAATCAATATCCTAATTCACGCGGATTCTCAAAGAAAGGAGTTTCAATAAGAGACACGTATTCTCAAACATGAAAATCCATTACATT